>CAHIKZ030004104.1:2512500-2515000 GCA_903632075.3 Acanthosepion pharaonis | reverse complement strand
GAATCAGGCCAGAGATAGGATAAGAACAGTGCGGGTTCGTTAAAGACACGGGAACAAGGGACGCGATATTCATGTTCAGAATGTTATCTGAAAGTGCCATACAAATACAGTATGAGGTATAACAACATAAGATATGCAGATGACACACTGCTGATAGCAGACACGGAAAGGAAACTACAAAACCTTCTACAGAAGGTAGCGAAGTAGATCAAAAAGAAGGGACTAAGCATAAACTAAAACAAAAAGAAAAAAAAACAAACAAAAACAGAATGCATGGTCATCAGCAAAATGTGGTGATATACAGGAAGATCTAAGATTTATTTTTATAGCACTGCCTCAGAAACCAGGCGCAAACGAATATGAACTCCACCGAACAATCAACCTAATGAGCCACGTACCAAAACTCAACATCCGAATTCTGATGAATAGAGCACAGGGCAGAATCAGGCCAGAGATAGGATAAGAACAGTGCGGGTTTGTTAAAGACACTGGAACAAGGAATGTGATATTTATGCTCAGGATGTTATCAGAAAGAGCAATACAAATGCAGAAGGACGTGTACCTATGTTTTATAGATTACGGAAAGGCTGTCGACAAATATCTGCTCAGCATCATTGACATATTCAGGAAAGACATTAGAATATTCAAAAATCTCTACTGGCAGCAAACTGAATACAAGTAATAAATGAGTTCAGGATATATACAAAAGTAGAAAGGGGTGTAAGGCAAGGGTATGTCTTTTCATCGAGGCAATTCTGAGAGAATTGGAAATTCTATCAGGATTCATCATTGGCGGCCACAATCTTAACAACATAAGATACCCTGATGACACAGTGCTGATAGCAGTCACAGAAAAGAAACTGCAAAACCTCCTAGCGAAGGTGAGCGAGAAGAAGGGGCTAAGCAAAAACTAAAAAACTAAAACGAAAACAGAATTCATAGTCATCAGCAAAAAGTCCAAAATACTATTTACAGGTTGGGTACACTAAAAATCAAGCAGCTGTGGAAATTTAAATATCTGGGGGGTGTTCTGGCAGAGGACGGAAAGTGCGACACTGAGATCCGAACACGTATTGGGATGAGCAAAGATGCCTTCCAAAAGCTAAGCAGAGTATTAAGAGACGGGAAAATCTTGTTGGAAACAAAAAAAAGAGTACTGAACTGTTACGTGATATCTGTCTTCCTGTATAGCAGTGAATGCTGGACAACCTCCTCAAAGATGAAGAAGAGACTCGAAGAAACAGAAATGTGGTTCTACAGAAGGATGCTGAGGATACCATGGGCCGAACATGTGAGCAGCGTCGATGTTTTGGAGAGAACGCAAACAAAGAGGACACTTATAATTAACATCAGGAAGAGGCAGCTGAAATTTCTGGACACGTAATGCGGAAGGGGGGCTTGGAAAATCTAATACTCACAAGACGGATAGAGGAAATGAGGGGCAAGGGAACGCAACTCGTGACATACTTAATAGGTTTGAGCAAGTGGATGGTAGAACAGAGTCTGGGAGAAATAACAAAAAGACAAAACTTATTAAGAGCAAGAAGGAACAGGAAAAGGTGGAAGGCCATGATCGTCTACGTCCTTAAGGGACACAGCACATGAATGAAGAAGAAGAAAATTGGTTCACTGTATTGTGCAAGACATTTTTTCTCTCCAGAATCTACCATACACATCTATAAGTCTACCATTCGTCCATATGGTTCGGTGCCCTTGCTAGATACCCTTAACGCTTTGATAAAATCCAAAGAAGAATCAGCAATATTATCGGCCCTGATCCTGCAGCTCGGCTTCAATCACTTTTGACATCGCCGTAAGGTTAAGAGCTACAAATAACAGGAGGAGGTGGAGGCCCATAATCGCCTACGACCTGAAAGGATATGGCGCAGGAATGACGAGAAGAAAGACAATTTTTTTGTAAATAACACCAAAAATTTAGCACCGGAATCTGGTGCTCTGCATGAAACTCAAAGATGTGGTACCGGTGAGAAAAATGCATATTTATTATTAATATATAATTTATAGTTCTGTTATTCTACATCGAGCAATATTTGATTAACATCAAGGTACAACACACATACACACACGCACACACACACTGACAACTTTATCAAACTTTAAAAAAGTGTTCAATGTATTTATTGTAACAGAGCATATGAATTACACAACAAAACCCCAAAGTACCTCATCTGAGGGGAGTTGTATAGACCTATTTCAACCAATGAGAAGTACATTAGTCTTATTCAACCCCGGTTTATAGACTGTGTCATACCATCTATAAATACCGGGATTGAATAAGGTTAATGGTGAAATAAGTCTATAAACACTCTCCAACCATCAGTAATTTTGGATTTTGTTGTGTAATATATATATATATATATATATATATACACACACACACACACACACATATATATATATATATATATATATATATATATATATATATATATATATATATATATATATATAATAAAAAAAAGAACAGTAAGATATATAA
>CAHIKZ030004104.1:2477500-2507500 GCA_903632075.3 Acanthosepion pharaonis | reverse complement strand
CAATTGGTTTCGTATTGTATTAATGTTCTTGGTTCTTTCTTTTTTTATTTTCAATTTGTTCCTCGGGTACCGATTTGTTCTATTACAAGTTGAGTTATCCGAAGTTTTCCAAACGAGTACTGCCATTCATATATACATATTTAAGTAATTCATCGAGTCTAGAAGAAACCTCAACAGAATGCAGAAAACACTGGACGGCCGTTTCGTCCTATATTTGGGACTCATCAGCAGAATTGAAAACCGGACAGTTACATTGACAGGCAAACGTCATACCTCCTAGAGCCACGACTACAATCCCCAAGCCGCTCCATCCAGAGCATTAGAAGCTTGGGGATAGTAGTCGTGGCTCTAGGGGGCACAATACTATGAGTAAAGGAACTGGGATGAGTTCCACCACGTAATATGTGAACGTGCGGCGCAATATCGAGTCTAGTTCGCTACCTCTTCGTCACCGAGGCCTCTTAGTACAGTTGGTATGACGTTTGCCTGCCAATGTAACTGTCCGAATTTCAATTCTCGGTAGTGGATGCGCACTGCTGATGAGGTTTAACAGGTGTAATATTGGAGGGTTCGAGACTTTTCTCACACAGTCTCAGTTAGAGTGGACTGGTCATGTCTTGAGAATGTTTGTTGAATGTCTGTTGACAGGATACCCAAGATCCTAATGTACAGCCAGTTAGATCAGTGCTACAGAAATGTACGATGCCCATGGCTAAGATACAAAGTCAAGTTTAAAAGCAACTTGTCAGCTGTCAATATACCACATAACACCCTTGGGTGTTTAGGCTTGGAGCGAGTAGAATGGAGATCAACGTATTTTAGTGGGTTCAAAATCTTTTAATCTGCTTCTCTGAATCATCTTCAAGAAGCAAGAGCAAGAACTAAAAGGCCAGCCAATCTAACAGTGATCTCTTGCTCCATATGTGGCCTCCTTTATAAATCATTAGCGGGTCTTAAATGCCACTTAAGATTAGCGCACAAAATTTCATAACTGAATCAACTAAGCTGCCAGATCCTCATGCGTCGAAACCGACGAGAGAGTCAATTATATATATATATATATATAGTGGCTCAAAAGTAGTTATACTGTTTAATTATTTATATACTAACGTGGATTTTTATTTTTTGCAGTTATTGTTAATAATGCCAAATAATTTGAGACGAGAACATGAAAGTGAATGCTAAAACCAATATTAGAAGTTTGAAAATCCCGAGCAGGTACGCAAAACGGGCCTGGGGAAGCATTTGACACTGTTCCACCAACACGGCTGATAATTTATCGTATAAGAGATAAAAAGGGGGTTCATTACGTTTATGTACTGCAGTCTGGATATCCTGGGACGTCTATGACTGAAGAAAATTAGATAGCAGATTTGAAGAAATGTAATTGTAATGAATAAATGTTAATGTAATAAAATCTAAAAATAAACTGTAAAAGTGTACACCTACAAAGTGTATAGCTATATATCAATCCATATCTAACTAATTTTCTTTATATCTTTTTTTTTTCCCTCGATATATATATATATATATATATATATATATATATATATATATATATATATAGGTAGCTTATCTTCCTGCGAGCATGTTTGGTTGAATAATCTAGGTATGTTACGCCTAGATATTTTTACTTTAATCTTTTCTCAAATTCACGGATCAATTTCTTAGTGCTATAACTAAATTCATTAAGAAAGGCACCGTAGTTTTTCTCATTCCTTTTATTTTCCCAGGAACTTTCAATCTCAGCCAAGATCATCTTCAGGGGTGAATGGCTAAGACAGAAATTAATCTAATTGATAGTTGTGTATAATTTGTAAATGCGCATGCAACGCGCTCAGTTAATTCAAAATTAACGTTATCGAAGGGAGGTAACTTAATTTATATTTGTAAAATATTTTTAAAAAATTATAATTTAATTTTAAAACATTGCTGTTATAATTGTAATTTAAAAATAATACAATGTAGGTATTTCAAAACATTGCTGTTATAGACATTTTAAAATTTTGTTATACTCATAATTAATCTTATTTATTTTTGGTCGTATTTTTGTTATATAGAGGGCTTCAAGAATTTGAAGTTTTGTTTTATATTTTCATGGTGGAGTATGCTTGTAATGGCAATTAATATTTTTCTAAAACGAGAATAAGAAGAAGAATATCCTTTTAAATGTTGTACAATAGAACTTGAATACAACATGTGTAAAGTAAGCCTTCTTGAAATCCTGTCGACCTGAAACCAATATATATATATATATATATATATATATATGTGTGTGTGTGTGTGTGTGTGTGTTTCTGTCAGAGATACAATCTCCCAAAGGACTTTTAAATTGATATACAATGTTGGTATTTGGCAGAACGCTAGTTGACGGAGAAGGATTATTGCAGATGATTACGTTAGTTACATTTAGTAGAGTATTGATGTAATGGAATAACCAGTCACCCCCATGAATTATTACACTATAGGTAGTAAGTACCTATAAAGTCAACTGTCTACGAGAGACTCGGAGGAAGAATAGGAGACAAACGACGTCACCACGCCCGACCTCCCAATTAGTGACACTCACTACTAGATTGACCTGTGTCTATAACTGTACAGTATTTCGTATTGTACTGGTTGTATACAATAAACTTTTCTTCTATTATTATCCACTTGGTGTTAAGTGTTTATTTCTCTTAGCACGGAATATACACAGTATATAATTAATTTTATTTTTTTACTGGTATCAGTATATTAGTAATTATGAGTTGTTGTTTTTTTTAGTATTTTTTTTATCTCGTTTGTAGTTAGAGTGTATTTGAGTGCAGTGTAGTAGGTTGATATGTTTATTTGAAAAAGTATCATGTTCTTTTTGATTTATGTTAATATTTCTAATAGCTCGTCTATTCTTTTCATCAACGATGTAATTAGGAAAGTCATTATTGATGACAGTTTGTTTAATTTTTTTTTAATTCCGTGTAGAAAATTTGGAAGAGTTAACTTTTGCCCGGTTTATTAAATTTTGTATAATCGCCGTTTTGTATAGTTGAGAGAGAGCACGTGTTTATGGCTAGGTAGTTTTTTATATTAGGAGGTAGTAAATGTATTATTATTGGTGTCTATCAATATATCAATAAAAGGAAATCTGTTGTATTGTTAAGTTCGTATGCGAAGTTTTTTGGGGGGAATTTTTGTAGTTCATATATTTCATCTATACTTTTAACTAAGATGAGAATATCATCTACATATCTTAGGTAGATGGAGGTTTTTTTAGTGGCATTAAATGTCTTGTTTCCAAGGTTAGTCATGTTGAAGTTCTTAAATGTTGGTCCCAGAAGTGAACCCATGCAAAAGCCATCATGTTGCACATATATATTATTTTGAGAATCATAGAAGGGAACCTCAGGTCAAGAGTAGATTGCTGTAAATATTCCCATTAATTAGATCAATAGTTTCTCTAACTGTGACATTGGTAAATAAAACTAGTGGGGCTATGGTTTCATTATTAGGTTTTTGTGTTTTTAAGATTTGGATTAGTTCGTAAGTTCATTTAAATCTGTATTTATTACGTATGTATGGTTTAATCAAGTGGTTAATGATTTTGGTTAAGTGTGGGGATTTGGAATATGATAGGACAGAAAGGGGTGTAAGGTTTATGTATTTTTATAGTTGCATATATGTATCCTGGTTTGTAGTTACCAATTATTTTGTGAAGTTTTAAGTTTAAGCCTTATTCTGCATTACTGCCTGGGATCAATTTATTGATTTTCAGTTTTAGTTGGTTAATAGGATTTTTGTTGACTTTTCTAAATTTGGTGTTGTCGTCAAGTATTTCTTGTAATTTTGAATTATATTCTGTTTTATTTAGTACAAGCAAAATATTGCTTTTATATGGTTTTAAAAATTATATGAGGATATGGTTAGGTAGTTCCTTGGAAGCGATTTTTGTTTTCTTAGGAGCTTGGCAGAGGTATTTTTTTTTCTTTTGTTATGTCTGTCTTTTATTGATTCAACTTTGAGCAGATCACGAATTCCTATTTTTTTTATATTCTTTGTTCTTTAACTTTGGATTAGTTCGTAAGTTTTGATTTAACATCTTAATTTCAGTTTTTTTTTTTTTTATTTAAGTTATTCATTTATGCAACCTATTGCATTGTATGACGTGGCCGAGTGGTTAGGATGTTCGCATTTTGACCATGAAACCCGGGTTCGATTCTCATCATGTTCGATTTTTCAGGCAGGAGACTTACTGGTGTTATCGGACTGGGAGGGTTGATCCCAGCGTGTGTCACCTTTGGAAACTGCCTGAAAACCATACCACGGATTGACCTTGTGAGCGAAATTGGGGCCGTCGATAGCTGTACTAACACGAAGTTACAAGTCATCGTGACCAAGGGTTTGAGTGTGCTGGCCTTGTTCAGATTGTTCATCACGTTAGATCTTTTGCAGAAACTAACTAAGGTCTGCTCAACATCCTTGTAGTATAAACCACAAGTGGGCTCTGTGGCTGTGGAATAAACACAAAATGCGCCTGAGCAAGAGTCTGCAATAGCCACCCTATATATTAAAGATAAAATGCAGATCATATGTGGAACGGAATGCGACAGGATGATCAGATAAAGAACAAATATAAATGCTTATCAATCTAACATGTTCCATTTTTATTATTATTTTGTCAGCGATTGAGAGAAAACACACACACACACACACACACACACACACACACACATATATATATATATATATATATATATATATATATATATATATTATGAAATGGACAAAGTCCGACAATTATTTTAAGACATTTTCATGTTTATACATTCTTTTTATAGATACAAATATTTAAGTATAAACATATAAAATGTCTTAAAATAATTGTTGGACTTTGTCCATTTCATAATGCGTGACGTCATTTGTTTACATTTGGATACGCCATGACCAGATATGTACGTGAGAGATTCATGGAAGATAGAAGTTTAAAAACAGTAAAATCGAATTTGCCAACCGAACGCTCCTCTGTGACCAAATCGGTTAAAGGCACGTTAGGCTATATGACGGTTCCGTATAGGATACAGATTCGATTCCTGTCGGAGGACGAATATTTTCTATGAAAATGTTCTCGGACATTCGGGCCGGTAAATGTTGTTTAATACTGTTAATTATAAACAGAGCATTTACTTAAATATTTTGTATCTATAAAAAGAATGTATAAACATAAAAAAATGTCTTAATATATATATATATATATATATATATATATATATATATATATATATATAGGATTCTAAAATTTAAAATATTTAAAGGCAAAAAGTTTTTTTCTCAAGATAGAAGCAATAAATTAAAGTCATTTCAAACGACTTATCTTTCGACCGACTTCAAGGATTCGCAGATACAGCATTCGTTATAGTTAACAGATATCATATTTCGACTTCACATAAGAAGCGCTATTCATAGCCACGTCTCCCAAGCAAATTTTACATTTGAGATTTGTTCTATGCAAAACCTGTTTACAATGAGAATGTTAAAATCTAAATAATAAGACGCAGATAAATATCTTTATAAATTGAAAAGAGAAATCTCCTAAACACACACACACACACACACACACACACACACACACACACATATATATATATATATATATATATATATATATGAAGAAAAATATACAGAAAAAAACAAACAAAAATCATAATATATAATTATGCTGTATTAATGTTAATATAAAGTCAACGTCGGACGTTATATATTAACATTAATACAGCATAATTATATATTAAGATTTTTGTTTGTTTTTTCTGTATATTTTTCTTCATACTGTCGGATCTATATCCATATATTTGCTTACATATATATATATATATATATATATATATATATTAGCTAATGCCGGGGTTTCATCATATTGCACGCATGCTGACTTTCAAGGTCTTTTTGAAAATATATCAAAGTTGGCCGTAAAGCATGGAGCCGAAAGAGAGTTCCACACGCGAGAAGTGCAAGAAAAGAAACTGTTAGCATAGAACTTACAGCTACATATATCTAATTGAACTGCAAATTTATGAGACCTTGTTGCCAATCTAGTACTGCCCTTAAATTCCTAAAATCTAGGTACCATAGCGAAGAGGTCATTCGAACAATTAATGAAAGTATCTATAGACAAGACACAGGGAAGCAACTTCACAGCGGTGGGAAAGTGAATGTAGCCAAGATGCCAGGTCATGACCAATAATATTGCTGATTCTTCTTTGGATTTCATCAAGAATCTCTAAATATATAGCAGGAGCACCGAACCATAGGTGACAGCAATATGCGACAGCAGTAACAACAACAATGTCAATGGAATAGATTAATGTATATCTATAAAACATAAAATGTGTGTGTGTGTGTGTTTGTGTATGTGTGCTATTTATGCACGTTTACCTTTCTCGACCGATTTCGGTGAAATTGTTCACACATATTGCAAATTTATTAAAACAGGTCAAGACCAAATTTGAAATCTCCAGGCACCCGACTTCCGGTTGGCAGAAAAATAGTTAAACTGAAGGTGGGTAAGAACTAAAGCAAAGTTACGCGCGAAAAAATTTTTACTGGATGAGCAGATGTTCATTGCACTTAATACAAAATATAGCTCATGTTACGAGGTTTATGTAGAGTGCTTGATAGTTTTCCTGCGAGATTGGCTTCACAAACAAATTGCAAAAGTTCGGTGTTTTTCGTATTACTTAAAATAAAAACTTGAATAATTTCCTCATTTTTATTCGATTTTCTTCAAACATGCCGCAAAATATTTGCCATCATGCAAGAAATAAGTGCTGTTTTAGTCCTGATCGTTTCTACGCGTATTACGAAAAACTATGGAAAACCGTTCAAAAAGCCCATTTTTCGGTCATAACTCCCTGGTTTTTTCATCCAATGCATTCCAAATTTGCTATCTAAATTACATAACACACAATTTGTCTTGTGAATGTTTGGTTTAGATTATTTCAGTTAATAATAACGATAAGATTACTTAATAATAATTTAAGATAATAACACGAAATCTGCGACAAACTAGGTCCCAAATCAGCTTTTGTCATTTAACCAATTGTTTCTTCATATGATTCTATCCTAAATTGGCATTCGAACAAGCTTTGATGCAAAGATGATTTGAGAAGGATTATTGAAGCGTTAAAAAAGAAAAAAAAATGCCGAAGAACCTCTTATTAAGCCCGGCTTTACAGTCAACGTGCGACGAATTGAGGAGTGTTCATGCGTTTGCACTTGCAGTTGAATCAAGCTCTGACGCTTCATCCCTGTTTTTGTTTGATTATTAAATTTATCAACAATGCCATATTATTTGAGAGTTATTACGCCCATAGGAAATTTACAGAATATCTAAAACATTAAAACAATTTAACCCCGTGCAACGACCACACAAGAAAGTTTTACCGATGGAATTCCTTTATTAAGAAGAATCAAACACTTGCGAAGGACATACCGTAAAAAAAGACGAGGGGAGAGTAGTTTAGTATACTAACGGATGATACATGCAAGCTGGGACGCAGGCAGACATTTTTAGACTGGGGTGCGGGTATATAATTGCAGTCATGTACACCCACGCAACGCCAGATACGCCAGCTAGTCAGGTATATAATATTACCTACTAATCCTTTAACATTTACCAACCTAAACAATTTATCCTATCTTAATATGAAAATAATTACTACTACATCCAAAACTATTATAGATATGATCACAAGTACTATGAAAGTATTTACAGACAAGACACAGGGAAGCAATGTTACCTTAATGTCCATAATTATAATAATTCAGATAAAATAAAATAATACTTGTTCCTGACAATATATTGGAGAAACTTACAGAAATAAAAGAAATCGTATCTATGAACATAAGAAGTATATCCACATATATATATGAAACAGAGTCTGTTTGTCTGTCTGTCTGATAACTTTTCACTCGAGATCCATCCAACTGATTTTGACCCAACTTGGCACATACATTGTACAATATAAGAGATAGGTCCTTAACGTAAAAAATGATAATTTTTGAAAAATGAATAATCGATAAAGCCGATCAAAAATCGATAATTTCGACTTTTTCCTCCAACTTCGTTCAAACTCTGTATGTAGGTTACTTACATCATGATGAGCTCAACGATACCTCATTTTTTATTTCTACGCCACTGCGTTTAGCGAAAACCCGCGAAAAACGAAAAATCGATTTCAATGCAAATTTTAAACTAAAAACTCCCTGAATTTTCAAGCAGTCTAATACAAACTTCATTCAATTGTAGCCAGCAATAAGCTGATTGTTTAATAGTTATTTAACTTGGCAACTGAGTTCATCCATATAGTGAAAACCCGCGTAAATAGCGAAAAATGGCGATTTTTATGTAGTTTCTTTCTTTTTTTTTTCGTTGATCTTTCAGCCAATTTTCATCAAACTTAACAATTGCTTTATAAATGTATCCTCTTTTACATCTCTGGTAGCACACTGACAAACTGAATTTCAAAAACTCTAAAATAATTGTGGTCTGAAGCGGGTCTTCATGTTGCCTGTTTTACCCCTTCATGTCCTTGGCTAACTTCGATTGAATAAATACAGACTACTTCTGTTATATCAGTAACGGCATTAATTCAAAATGTTTTTTAATGAACGTACTTTAAAGTAACTGAAGAAGATAGACTCTGTTTCATCTAAACTGTTTTTGCTCCATTCTAATTGAACGCTTTTTCTGATCGACCAGCTGGGTATTTATCAAATGTGATCATACCCAGAAATAAATTCGACCACAAGTTCGATCTAAAGAATACGGCACTTGAAGAGATTTTCTCTTCAAGTAACTTACAGAAAAAATTTTGAGAGTGTTGCTATGGAATCTTGCGTCGTATTTTTTCAAATATCTTCTTTTCTGTAAAGTAATTCGCCTTTTTCCAAATAGATAATCATAAAGCTTTTAAAAATTAAGAGGACGATTAAATCAAACCCGTCTATTATTTAAAATAAATGAATACATAAATAATTTATTAATTCAACATAAAATAATAAATAACAATTACATTTATAATGTAAATAAATCAATAAATTAATATTAACAAAAATTCAATAACATTTACTCAGTTTCCTTTATTAGGTACTAGCAGCATGGCCCGGCGTTGCCCGTACTTGATTCAAAAATCGTTCGACTCATACAGCAATCGCTATAACTTTACTTAAAATATTTTTGCCCTTCCTTGCCTTTAAAGGAGTGCCCTTTGAGGTGCTGATGTTGCTACATGCCTTACTTCTTGCCTATCTCACATTGCGAATTTTTTCTAAGCTCTATACTAAACATTAAATCTGTTACGAAAAAAAACACAAAACGATCAGCTTTAAAAAAAGGACTCGTAACTGGAAAAACCGAATGAAAAAAGAATGTTAACAATAATTTTTCACACCCAACCCAGTTCTGCGGAATCAGAATCAACGTTGAGTTTAAGCAAGCGAATGAGCCAATTGGAGTAAAATGCCATGCAGATTTAAATTTTTCCCCCACTTGTGACGAATGCAGTTATCAATTTTTTGCATGCTAGTTAACATTCGTGTCAGTCAGCTGTTGGCTCTCACGCTGGCCAATAAAATCTTCCTGCCTATTCGTGTCAGCCAGTTATTGGCTCTCACTCTGGCCAGTAGAAGATGGCCGCAAACTACATGAAAACTGCCGTAGAAGCATGAAAAATCGATTATTTCCATTATTGTTGGGAGTTGGGAAATGCAAAGTCGGTCTTGGCCTTTCCCGCTAACTTGGAGCATGTGCATGTAAATTATGGTGCAAATCCGTCGAAAATTGCGGCCGTGCATTCGTTACACACACACACACACACACACACACACACACACACACACACACACACACACACATCCTGCCTTTTATAGATAGAGATTAAATTACATTATTTAGCCTCTTCCATATTTTACCTTGACTTTTATAGCCTGAAGAACTTTTTAAGCGTTCTTGACTTAAGAAGTAAATTTTGCAGATTTAATGATATTTTTACTTGTTTATAAATATTTGCCGTCAAATGAAATAGCTTGACAAAGTCCATTCAGAGGGCGAAACGTATCCGTTTAGAAAAATTTTCCTTTTGACATGCGTCTGTCTCCAGAGACAATGGGTCTTCGGCCGAAGAATTATGCCCATTCCAGGGCGCCGGCCTGGGACAGGATTTAAAAAAAAATAGGCAGCAAGTCCACGTCACCAATGTTATTCAGAGGGAAAGCAGAAGAATCTTAGCCCCGGTGGCGCCTCAGAACGAAACTGTATATGATTGAGCCTTGGTTTGACTTAGGGAAGACGACTCCGGATTTGGCTATTTCTTAGACTCTCTATTTAAAACATAGTTGGTGGTTTTTGAATTCAAAGTTTTCCTTCTTATTGCCACTTAAGGCTACAGAACCTAGTTTGACCTGTTACGTATTTCGTAGATGGAGCGAGAGAGGATATTGATTCATACTTGTGAGAGAGGTATTAACACGTATGTGAATATAATGAAATCGACTAGAATTCGATCTCGACTCTCCGATTCCTAGACAATAAATAATATCTGAGTCAGCAGCTGTTTCATATACTTTACCTCAAAAAAAAAGAAAAAAAAAAAAGAAAAAAGATATATCTGCCTCATAAGACCAAACGAAATGACGCTGCATAAAAGTACCATATTGCCGTTTGATGACACAAATTGTAATCTAACTCCCCCCCCCATGTAGCATTAAGAGCCTCTGCAATACGATCCTATATTAAATATCAAATGATCAAAATGAGGAGTGAATTATTAATAAACTTGCACCTTCCGCTCGTTATGTAATATTTCTGCACTAGACGCGTGTTGAAAACTTCACAGTATTTAGTATTGTTGAAGTTATCGCTAATATTTTCCATCCAGATTTACAAACTCTACGTTTAGTTCAATTTCGTAAACCAATCGATGAAATTTGAATAAGCTCATTTATTTGGAAAAATACTTTCACAAAAAAAAAACGGTTTAATAATTAATTTAATATCATTTTATATGACTTTATGGTAAATAAAATTTTTTAAGAAAATTTCTTATTTTTCTTACTACATTTTAACAGCGAAGAATAAATTCTTAGGATTTCTTACTCCAGAGCATGCAACATACAACTGGCCATGCATAAATATTTCTTTCTGGAACCAAATTCCAACATTTTGAAGCGTTAATAACATTATCATTGAAAAACAAATGGAAATCACCATATTGATACATGTTTAAATCCAATCTAAGCTTTCGGCTTACATAAGCCATTATCAAAGATGACAATTACTTTCCAATATATCAACCAATACAGGGACGAAACAATAATGGTTATGTGTGATGTAACGAGCTGCGACGCGATTTTTGCTTCCGCGTCTCGTATACACGACTTAGCCGTTGCTTTGAAATTTTTCCTGCAGCACAAAACATATAACTTGATAAATTCCATTCAGACGGATAAAGTGCTCAATATCAGAGACAGAGCGTATTTAATATAAATATAAAAATGAACAATATATATATATATATATATATATATATATATATATATATTCAGTTGTGTTGATATTAGTCACACGGGGTTTCACGCTTTCATTCTGATGATAGCAATATATATATATATGTTTGTCTCTGTGTGTGTGTATGTGTGTGTGCATATATATAGGAGTGTGTGTGTGTGTGTGTGTGTGTGTGTGTGTGTGCATATATATAGGAGTGTGTGTGCATATATATAGGTGTGTGTTTGTATGGAGGCACGGTGGAGTAATGGATAGCGGCTTGGATTGAGGAATCGGAGAGCCGAGTTCGAATTCCAGTCGAATCCATTACATTCACTTACGTACTAACACACTTGGGAAACGTGTGAATCCCATTTTTTCTCCCTGCAGCTATGGGTAAATAGCTGGAGGGAGAAGATAGCAGGACAGACTGGGTTCCTTAGCTTTGGATGGCAACTGGTCTAGGAGAAGGAAAACTTTGAATTCAAACCTACTCTTAGATGAGGGTGAATGGAGTTTCTCTGAGACTTAGTTGGCAATCCATTTGGTGATGGTGTCACGATAAAAACACCCTTGATAGCCCTAGCGAAGCATCAATAATTCAGCTACTTGACAAATTTATGAACTACACCAATCAAAGTATTAGTGCGTTCAATCTCGGCTGAGGCCGCAAGATGATGATGATGTATGTATGTAGTTATACAGAATGCTATATTATGTGTTAAAGTACTCAATATCAGGGACAGAGCGTATGTGAATATAAAAGCGCACATTGAAGACAGCACCCTGTCTCTGTATGCATATATATATATATATATATATATATGGCTTTGAAAATGGCAGAATGCATTCATTTAAAGGGATCGTTTTAGTTCAAGACTCCTTTAGAACGATTCCTTGAACTAAACTAATGAAAACGGTATGAATGAAACGGTAAACACGACAGCCAACACTAAAATAAATTTATTACTAAAACAAAAACCAATCTGAAAAAGTGTTAGACGAAAAGGTCTCTTTAAAAGAACGCGTTCCATCATTTTTAAACCCATGTTTAAATATATATATATATATATATATATATATATATATATATATATATATATGTATATATATATATATATATATATATTTAACAAAATCATCTCACTGTATATATATATATATATATATATATAAAAAAAAAAACTTATATATATATATATATATATATATATATATATATATATATATATTCTATCAAATTATTTATTTGAATATTTATTTATTGTTAAAGCCCTCAGTCTTTATTAGGGAGATGGAGAGACTTGGCTGTATCTATCTCGTCCATTTATCTATCTATCTCCAGTCCTCTAGGCGTTTTTAATCTGTCTCATTCATTCTGTTGAGTTGTCTAACACAGATTTTGCAAACCACGAACCGAACCCCGTCCACCCCACAATTCTGCCGTCTTTGCAGACACACAGTCAGCCAATGTAAAGACAATGTTTCGGAAGAACATCCATCACACACACACACACATGTATAGACAGACACACACACACAGGCGGGTGTGCGCGCCTGCGCACATATATGATGCGGTCCTCGTCTTCGTCGTTCTCGCCATCCCCAACCGAAACAGCCCTTGTCCCCTTCGCTTTGCGTCACATCCACTTAGGGTTGATTGACTGAATCGTGTTATGGTCCGCCATGTCACTCAAGTTTTTATTTTTTATTTTTGTTGTTTTTAATATTTTTTTGACTTTCGACATTAAAAACACGAACGCCGGGACCTTTGGCTCAAAAGTCTTCAACTCTGATTCCATTTTGTTCAGTTTCTCAATTGGAAAATACGTGATCCGCAGAAATCCTTTTATGTCTGGCCTTCCTCTTTCTCTTAGAAGTTTTTCTGCGTTGTATTTTTGTCTTTGTATCCCGGGCTCTCTTCATTTTTCCTTCAGTTTTCATTCCATCTCTTGTTCCTTCTTTATTGCTCTTGATTCTTTCTTTGCTTTTTCCTTTTTTTTTTAGGTCCGTTTCTTTCTTGCCTTTTTTTCTTTCACTTGTTCTTTTTCCTTTTCTTTATTTTTCTTACTTTTGATCTTCTTTCTTTCCTTCTTTTTTCTTCTTTTATTTTTCTTTCTTTCCTTCTTTTTCTTCTTTTATTTTTCTTTCTTTCCTTCTTTTTCTTCTTTTATTTTTCTTTCTTTCCTTCTTTTTCCTTCTTTTATTTTTCTTCTTTCTTTCTTTTTTTTCCTATTTTTTCTACCTTTTGCTCTGCTTTCTTTCCTTCTTTATTCTTTCAATCTTCTTTTCATTACACTTCTTTTTTACTTTTTCTTTCTTTTACTCGTCCTTCTTTCATTTTTCTCTTCTTTCGTTCTTTCTTTTCTTTTTCTTCCTTTTATTCTTCTTTCTTTCCTTTTTCTTTCTTTTACTCTTTTTTCTTTCCATCTTTGTCTTCTTTTCGTGTGTGTTTCTTTCCTTGTTTTTTCTTCCTTTTTCTCTTCTTTCTATCATTCTGTTTTCCTTTTGCCCTTTATCTTTTTTGCTTTTTCTTTCTTTTCTCATTTTCATCCTTTTTTCGTTTTTTATTCTTCTTTTTTCTTTTTCTTCTTTTTCTTCTTCTTTCCTTCTTTCTTTTTTTTCCTTCTTTTTCTTTCCTTTGTTCTTTTTCTTTCCTTTCTTTCTTTTCCCTTCATTCTGTCCTTCTCACGTTCTTTTATCATTTTTTTTCAATCGTCATTTTATTTACTCCTTATTTTCTGTATTTCTTTCTTGTTTTTTTCCTTCTTTTTTCTCTCGTTTTCTCTTTACTCATCTTTTACTTTCAGTTTTCTTTATTTTCTTTTGTTTTTCTTTCCATTATTTTTCTTTCTTTTCATTTTTATATTTTTTCTTTTCTTTTTTCCCCGATTTCTTTTCAGCTTCTTTCTTTTTTTTCTCTTACCTTCTTTCTCTCTGTTATTTTATATTTTCTTTACTCATTATTTCCTTTACATGTATTCTTCTTCCTTTCTTTTCTTTTCTCTTTCCTCTTCCTTTTCCCTTTCCTCTTTTCTCTCTCCTCCTCCTTTTATGATTTCCTTTTACTCAGCATTTTCTTTTTGCCATTTTGTTTTTCTTTCTTTTTCCTTACATACTTCAATATTGATATCTCTTTATTTTCATTCTTTATTTCTTTTATTCTTTATGCTTCTTTCTTTCATTTTTCGTTCTTTCTGCCTCTCTTTCTTTCTTTATTTTTGAGTTCTTTTTTACTCATCATTGTCTTTACTTTTTCTATCTTCCTTTCTTGCCTTTATTTCTCTCTCTCTCTCTTTCTTTCATTACACCTACAGTTCTTACTTTCTCCCTTATTCTATCTTTCTTTTTCATACTTTTAAAACATTTCTTTCCTTGCTATTTTTAATTTTTTTCTCCCTTTCTTTCTTTCTTTCTTTCTTTCTTTCTTTCTTTCTTTCTTTCTTTCTTTCTTTACATCAACACTTCTTACGTTTTTTTCTTTTTTTTCTCCCTTTTCCTTTCTTTCTTTCTTTTTAAGAGTTTTTTCTTTACACAAAATCGTCTTTACTTTTCTTTCATTCTTTTTCTCTCTTTCTTACTTTTCTCTTTGTTTCTTTTCTCTTTCTTTTTTCTTTCTTTCTTTTTTCTCTTTCTCTCTTTCATTCTTTCTTTCTTTACACCTACACTTCTTTGTTTCCCCTTCATTCTCTATTTCTTCTTTCATACTTCTAAAATATTTCTTTTTTCGTTATTTTTCATTTTCTTTCTTTGTTTCTTTGTTTCTTTACACCTACAATTATTTTTCCTTCTTTCTCTCTTTCTTCTTTCATATTTTTAAAACATTTCCTTCCTCGCTTTCTTCTTTCTTTCTTTTTTTCTCTCTCTCACTTTCTTTCTTTCTTTTTCTTTCTTTCTTTCTTTCTTTCTTTCTTTCTTTATCTTTCTTTCTTTCTTTATTTTTTCTTTCTTTCTTTACAGTTACACATCTTTTTTCGCTTCTTTCTTTCTTCTTTCATACTTTTAAAACATTTCTTTCCTCGCTTTCTTCTTTCTTTATTTCTTTTTCTCTCTTTTTTCTTTTTTCTCTCACTTTCTTTCTTTCTTTCTTTCTTTTCTTTCTTTGTTTTGCTTTCTTTCTTTCTTTCTTTACACTTACACTTCTTTTTCCCTTCTTTCTCTCTTTTTTCTTTCATACTTTTAAAACATTTCTTTCTTCGCTATTTTTTACTTTATTTCTTTTCTTTCATTCTTTCTCATTCTTTCTTTCTTTCTTTCTTTCTTTCTTTCTTTCTTTCTTTCTTTCTTTTCATCTCACCTTCTGATGATCATTCCTTCTCTTAGCGCTTTTTCGATGCCATTCCTTTTTCTACTGTTTTTCACATATCTTGTCCGTTACGTTTTTCGTCTGTTTTACGAATCTGTCAAAATCCACTTTCCTTGACCCTTTCCTCTCCCTTTATTTCCTCTTTCGCATTTTTCATTCTTTTTTTTTCTCTTTTCTCAGCTTTCATTTCTTTAATCTCTTTCTCGCATTGCCAAAAATAAAAACCTTCAGCTTATATTCTTCTCTTGTTTATATTTTTGCTCTCGCCTCCATATTTCTCCTCATTTTACTTTACTTTTATTTTTTCTACCGCCATGATTGCAAATATTTTTTATCCCCGAAATATCCGTCCCTGTTTGACTGCTTTCATTTCACTCTCCTTGTTTCTTGTCGGCCCTTCCTTTTCTGACTTAGCCACTTCATTCGGACTTGTAGCTTTTATTTTGGCCAAGCTCACCTTCATCAAATGTATACCTTGGACCTTCTCTCAAAAGCAAAATAAAAAAATAAAAAAAGAGAGAAAAAGAAGCCCGAAATGACTTCCATGAAAAGAAAAAAAAATGATTGATAGATAAGGGAGTACTCACATATACGACGGGTGGAAAGCTGAAAAGTTCTCCTCCCGACCAAGAAGTCCATTCCCAGTAAAATCTGATGTTTGTTCAGATTTTGGAAAGTGGCTTGCAGCCAGAACATTTCAACAACCTTTCAACGTTTCATCGATAAGAACTTTATTCTAATAAAGATCTTTTAGGGGACGAAAACTTTTATTCATTTATATATATATATATATATATATATATATATATATGTAAAGAAAGAACAGTAAGATATATAATCCGGTGTTCTCATAGATATTTTTATTTTAAAAAAAAAAGTGCTCAATGTAAATTTACAGTGCATTAATATTATAGATTAATTGATATAAAATATGTTTTTTTCGCTACACAGTTCTAATCATGTTTCAAAAATGGAAGCTGAAAGCTCCGAATTTAATTTTGTAATTAAATTAAAGACATTAGTTCCATTTCAAAAAAGTTTTAAACCCAGTAGTTTTAAAAGTTACTCAAAAATTCGCTTGAAGATGAAATGGAACTATATATATATATATTCGTCGTATGCGGGTCAAGCAGCTCAGTTCCTAGGAACCGACAGCCAGACACCAACACATATGATTTGATTATAATAGTGAAGGCTTTGTGCAGAACCAACCACAATTTTTGAAGGTCCCTAATGACCCTCTGTATATATATATATATATATATATATATATATATATATATATATATATATATATAAAAAATATATTTTTGAACAATAAGAAAATTTTAAAAAAAATAAAAAATTAAAATTTAGACACACTGGGTTGTAGATTAATATTCTTTCGTTTTTTATTATTATTATTATTCCATTTAAATTCCTCGACTAGTTTCGACCGAAATGGCCATCATCGGGAGTATGAAATATTTCTGCTTGCTGTTAGCAAGGAACTACAGAAATGAATGTCTTTTGTTGGAGAAAATGAACTTTTTGTCTGTAGTTTCATTTGTTTTTTATTTTTTTATTTTTAACATGAATCTTTTAACATTCCTTGTGTTGGTCAAACAGTCTCTTTTAAGTTGTTATTTGAGATAAGAACTGGATAAGATACATTTTATCCTGAATTCTCTGGTCAGTTTGACAGTTTTATTGGACCTGGTGAGGGGATGTGTCTCTGTTTAGTGTTTGTGTGTGTGTTATTTTTTCTTAGGGGTGAGTGAATATGTCCCGTGTGCATTGCTGAGGTGTGTGTGTCATTTGGCTCATTATATATATATGGTGTGTGTACGTGTATAATATATATATATATATGTCTATATATTTTGATTTGATTGTTAAAAAAAATATATATATATATGCTTTTTGAAATTTGTAGGTCTGATGAATTTCGATTTCAATGTAATAAATTATAACCATGGAACATTTATGTTTGAGCTTATATATATATATATATATATATATATATATATATATATATATATATATATTAGTTAAAATTAAATGCAGATCGAATATGCACCAGAATCCGACAAGATGATAAAATAAAGAACAAACAGGAAACGCATATCAATTTAACATGTTTCAATTTTAGTAAAGCTTCGTCAGAGATACGTGACTGACCAAAGAGAATTGACCCAAACTTGAAAATTGAAAATACTAAAGTTCAGTTTTTGGGATGTTTTCTCTCGTAGCAGTAATAAAGGTAAAATATGTTAGATTAGAAAATGTTTCTTATTTTTTTTATCATATCATTTGTACATCAAACAGCTCTCTCCCACCATCAACCTTACCTTGTTTAACAGTGGTAACGGCATACTGAATATCTTTTAAAAATAAAAATCACCCACTCGAATTTAAGGCAACAGAAGACGAATTTACGCTCCTATTGTCATTCACAAATAATACGTCTTGCACAGGCAAAACATGAAAATAAACTAACAGTACTACCACCACCCTGAAAATGTCTAAAGAAGTGGCCGAAAGCGCTTGGGATAATCGATAATTTGGAGAGATTTTGTACTCATTCACTCTCACCTAATGGGAAAATGAAAGAAAGCTGAAAAAAACTAAATAAAACAAATAATAGATGTTTCCTTGTCCATCATATTTAACGAAATATTTTTAAAAGTAAGGTTGCTTCTCAAATATACAATACCGGTATCGACTGAGTTCGTGTCTGAAATAGAAATTTATATATATATATATATATATATATATGAAGAAAAAAAAATTTCAGTTATCTGTTTTGGATAAGACTTGTTGTTTATGTCCATCGTCTTTGTCAAATTGAACTGAATTGTATTTTAATGAATATTGTCCTGAAGAAGGTTTATTAAACCGAAACGTCAGACGTCGACATTTCATTCATTTTAAACAACGTAATTGCATTTAAGGATTTTTTTTGTTTTTTTTTCCAAATTTTTCTTCATTCTGTCGGATCTATATCCATTTTCATTTGCTTATATATATATATATATATATATATATATATATATATATATATATATATATATATATATTTCATTAAAACGACAAACAAGGTACTAGTTGAGCTTTTTATTTAATTTTTCTTGTGTTCTGACAAGAGCTTTTTTTCTGGACAAAGAGTGTGTAAGAACTGTCCGAATGTTCTGTGTTTCCGAGCGCTTTCTGCTATACCTTTAGCCATTATCAAGGATGGTTCAATTATCAGCTTTGATTTTTTTATCCGGGTCAATAGGAGTAGTATATTTCTTTATAATATGTCTTAGAGCAGATTCATCTTGCTTGTAATTAATATGCATTCAAACTTATTATTTATTATAAAAAAATTAAGACGGCCAACCTTATCCTCAAAAATAACAACACACCAACGAAGTCAAAATTACAAAGAACGAACATTATCTATGAGTTCAAATGCCCTTTAAGGAACTGCGTTCCTCACCAAAACCGGACTCATAAATAATTACATCGGCTACACAACCACATGTTTATCCAGACGTCTTACATTACACCTATCTGATCACAGTTCCATCAGAACACATTTAAACACACACTCAGATTTACCTGACACTATTAGGAACATACTAGTAGAAAAACACTAATATATTAACTGCATCCACTTGCAAAAAAGACTGAAAATAATGGAAGCTCTAATAATAAAAAAGAAAAAGCCAACTCTTAACAATATCAACTATGAACAAAGCCACAATGTAAGCAACTGTATTCGGAAACTAAAACATCACTACCACACACTGAACATACATAGAACACACTCTACTAAGATGATAATTGAACCATCCTTGATAATGGCTAAAGGTATAGCCGAAAGCGCTCGAAACACAGAACATTCGGACAGTTCTTACACACTTTTGTCCAGAAAAGAAAGCTCTTGTCAGAACACAAGAAAAATTAAATAAAAGCTCAACTGTAGTACCTTGTCTGTCGTTTTTAATGAAACATGCATAAAGGAAGGATTGTTGCCTAAATATACAAATATATATATATATATATATGTGTGTGTGTGTGTGTGTGTGTGTGTGTGTGTGAGAGAGAGAGAGAGATAGAGAGAGAGATAGAGAGAGATGGGTATATATATATATATATATATATATATATATATATATATCACCACAGAGATCCTTCCCTGCCCTCCATTAGAATATCTGACGCTCAACTTCTCGAGAGCACCTCTCTGCGACTGCTCGGTCTCACGTTGACGGCTGACCTGAGATGGAACAAATACATTGAGTCAATTGCTTCGTCCACCGCAAGGAAAGTTGGCTCTCTGACGCGCTAGGAAATTTTTCTCCCCGGAATCGATACTTCAGATCTACAAATCAACAATTTGCCCTTGCATGGAGTATTGCTGCCATATATGGTCTGGAGCCCCTTCTGTTTGCCTCGGGGTTCTTGATAAGCTCCAGAGGCGGATATGCAATCTAATTGGCCCTGTTCTGGCATCTCGTGTACAGTCGCTCTCTCACAGACGCGCCGTCGCCTCTCTGTGTCTTTTTTACAAATAATTTCATGGTAATTGCTCAGAGGATTTGCATTCACTGGTTCCCAGACTTCATTAATTCAAGCGCCCTACGAGGCTGGCAACCTGTTCTCACCCTTTCACTGTCGAAACTCCTAAATGTAGCCATCTCTTCTACTCCAATAGCTTCATGTCTCGCACCTCTCGCCTGTGGAACCCCCTTCCCTATTCCAGTTTCCCTGAGAGCTATAATCTCCTACTATTCAAATGTAATGTCAATCGACATCTCCAGTTGCCTTGATCTATCCACTATCCTTCTCCCCATCCTTTCCTCTATCACCCCATCTGATCTTGCTCCAAATCTTCTGTAACCCCTTGCGTCTTAGTGGCTTCCCTGCCTTGCTTGAGGTGAAAACGCTTAAACGCTATATATATATATATATATATATATATATATATATATATATAAAAAAGAAAAGAGATACCACAAACATTTTTGGTTGTAATGTGGATTTTTAAAAAAATCATTATGCGTTACTCTCCATAATTTTACTACACCAGTTTCTGGTCTCGCGACCGTCATTAGGTAAAGGATGGAGATTTCCACATATTATTAAAAATAATTAATTTTTCTCCTTTATGCCTTTCGATGTTAAATATTCTCGATATGAGACATTTTATGTGTTAGTAATCCCAATGTCTTTCTTGAATCGGCAGTGAAGTGTTCTGTCATAAAACAATTAAGATTGGTCCGAGAGAAATGATGAATTAGTTATCGGTATCTTATCTTTTGATGTTTTAATGACCCCTGTGTGTTCTTAGATCTATTTCCATTTTCGTGTGTTTCTGACAGCATGCGTGTATATATGTGTATATATTCCCTCTATGTCTGTGTAGTACTGATTCCTTCTAGTGGGACGGTGTGTGTATGTATGTGTGTATGTGTACAAATGTGTTTCCTAATTCCTCGTAGTGAGACAGTGAGTAAGTATGGAGAGGGAATATACACACATATATACACATAGTTAATCCGATAAAGAAAAATAATATATAGCTCGGCAATAAATAAATATAGTTACAAATATTTAAGTAAATGCTCTGTTTATAACAAACAGTATCAAAAAACATTTACCGGCCTGAAAGATAGAAATTTAAAGACTGTAAATTCGACCTTGCTAACCGAAAGCTCCTCTGTGGCCAAATCGGTAAAGGCACGTCAATCTAAATGACGGTTCCGTATAGGATACAGGTTCGAATGCTGTCGGAGGACGAATATTTTCTATGAAAATTTCTCGGACATTCAGGCCGGTAAATGTTGTTTAATACTGCTTATTATAAACAGAGCATTTACTTAAATATTCGCATCTATAAAAAGAATGTATAAACATAAAATGTCTTTAAATTACTGTCGGACTTTGTCCATTTCATAATATATATATATATATATATATATATATATAGTATTAAGGTATATATATATAAAGTATTAAGGTATATATATATATATATATATATATATATATATATAGTGTGTGTGTGTGTGTGTCACCATAGGTACCTAGTTTTAAGCGTGGGAAAGTAAAATACGTCCAATTACATGGAATTATAGAAGGTTAAAAAAGCGACATAACAAAACGTCGAGAAATCAATTGCGAAAAACCAGACTCTTCTCCAAGAAATGACTAAGAAGGAATGGTACAATGATTTCGACATTGAAAATGTCTTCTTTCACGTTTGTCTCTTATTCTTTTTTTTAATTTTATTTTTGTGTGATTGACTTCTTTTATTTTATTTTCATTTTATTTTAGTTTATTTATTTTTTAGTGAGTATCTGTTTTTTTTTATTAGGAGTATCTTTTTTATTCATTTCATTTCCACATCCATCTTAACTGCCACTATTTTTATACTACACCTCCGCCATCTTTCTTTATTTGGGACACATTTACTGCATTTTCACCTGCTAATCTCATTCACAGTAAATATACACTTCTTTTCTTTATTTTCCATTTCAGTCTTTTTTTTTTCTGTCTTTCAATCTTTCTTATGTTGAAATGTTTTCTTTCTTTTATTATTTCTTTCTTTTACAGAAATGCCTTCTTTTTTTATTGTAAAATCGGTTTCACCCCAAGTAAGGCAGTAAATCCACTAAGACAAGAGGCTACTGGGTTTCGAAGAATTAGAAATATAATTTAAGAGTATAACTCAAGTTTTAGGTTAAAATTTTGGTTTCGTAACAACTTGTTCAATTCACCCCAAGCAAGGCCGTAAAGCCACTAAGATACAAGTTGTTATTGGCTGTTGAAGAATTAGAAAACAGAGACATTACTAAGGGGCGGGAACAAAAGGAGGAGGACAGTAGATAGCGATTGACATTGTATTTAAATTTTTTGCAGAAAAAGTTGGATGGGGAGCACGGGGCCGAAAGGGAGCTCCACATGCGAGAAGTGCGAGAGGAGAGACTGTTAGCATAGAATTTACAGTTGCATCGAGGCAACTCAACTGTAAATTGATGAGATCTCGACGACAGTCTAATACTGTGCTTAAATTAATAGAGTCTAGGGTACCATAGCAAAGAGTTCATCCGAACAATTACGATGAAAGTATTTATAGAAAAGGCAAAGGGAGGCAAACTTACGGCGGTGGGAAAGTGACGGAAGCCGAGCCACCAGATCAGGATCGATAATATTGCTAATTCTTCTTTTATCAAGGATCTTAAGGTAAATAGCAGGGTCACCGGACCATATATGGCAACAATATTCTAAGCGTGGCGAATGGTTGACTTATAGTTATGTATCATAATTATGCAGTGGAAAGATTATATCGAATCAATCTTTCTTTCTTTTTTCTTTCTTTCATTCCTTTTTCACCCTGTCTTCTTTCTTTCTTTCTTTCTTTCTTTCTTTCTTTCTAGTTAGTGGCTTTATTGCCTTGCCTGGGATTAAATGATTAAAAAAAGCCGAAAACTCTTGGTAAATTAATGATAATTCTTTTTCCCGGTGATTTTTCTTTCAACGAATCATGGACTCCATGTTTATTAGCTTTGATTATTTTGCGGCTAATCTTTTCTTCTGTCGTTTTTCTTTTTCTTTTCTCCTTTTTTATTTTTCTTCTTTTTCTTTCTTCTCTTTCTTTTTCTTTTACTTTCTTCTTTTTCTTTTTCATTTCTTTCTTCTTTTCTTTCTTCATTTCTTTCTTCTTTTTCTTCTTTTTTCTTTCTTCTTTTCTTTCTTCATTTCTTTCTTCTTTTTTCTTTTTTTTTTCTTCTTTTCTTTCTTCATTTCTTTCTTCTTTTTCTTCTTTTTTCTTTCTTCTTTTCTTTCTTCATTTCTTTCTTCTTTTTCTTCTTTTTTCTTTCTTCTTTTCTTTCTTCATTTCTTTCTTCTTTTTCTTCGTTTTTCTTTCTTCGTTTTTCTTTCTTCGTTTTTCTTCTCTTTTTTTTCTTTTCTTTCTTTCTTTCTTCTTTTTCTTCTTTTTTTCTTTTTTCTTTTTTCTTTCTTCTTTTTTTCTTTTTTTCGTTTTCTTTCTTCGTTTTTCTTTCTTCTTTTTCTTTCTTCTTTTTCTTCTCTTTCTTTCTTGTTTGTCTTCTTTTTTTCCCACTTTTTCTTCTTTTTGCTTTCTTCTTTTTCTTTCTTCTTTTTCCTTTACTTTCTTCATTTTCTTTCTTTTTGTCATCTGTTTCTTCTTTTTTTTCCACTTTCTCTTCTTTTCTTTCTTCTTTTTTTCTTACTTCTTTTCCTTCTTTTTCCTCCTCTTCCTCTTTCTTCTTTTTCTTTCTTATTTTTCTTTATTTCATACGCTCATCATTCTCTTCTATTTTCTATCTTACTTTTCTTTAGACGTTTGAAGAATAGAGTTGAAGTAGACTTTAGAAGGAACTGGAATCCCAAATACTAAACAGGAAACAAGGGGTCTACTTGTACTCCTGTTCAAAAGATCGGGGAGGCGTGTGAACCAGACGATAGACGAACCAATCCACTCCTATTGAGCAAAAATCAAAAAATAGTAATTAGAAATTCAGCGTTTAGGCGGAGGTGTTAGAAGAATAGAGATGATGTAAACTCTAGAAGCAACCGGAAATACTAATCTTAAACAGGAAACAAAGAATGAACTTGTTCTCCTGTTCAAAATAACAGAGAGGAGTATGAACCGGGCGATAGGCAAGTCTATCTACTCCTATGTATAATATAACTGGGGAGAGAAATGATGAATGTTTACTAAGGAAACTTGTGCAAAAGTCAATACAGCAGATGAGGTCAGAATTCGAACTCAGACAACCAGTTTCTATTTTTTACGCAAGCCGCACATCCACATTGATATTATTATGACGCTAATTACCTAATCAAGTGCTGAAAAGTCTTCGGCTTGACATACTACAAAAAATCAACCATCTCTTTCCCTTGTCTGTTTTTGTTGTTATTGTTGTTGTTGTGTGGAGAATGTCACGCTGACATTTGATATTTTTTGTTTTGTTTTTCATATTCTGTAAATTTATATTGGTATGAAAGAAAAGAGACATAGAAACTGAAAATGGAATTAAGGTGATTATGTTGCGCCAGGCTGCTATTTCATGCTGTTTATATTTATCTCATTCCCTTCATATCTATTGGTGATTCATGTTTTCTTTAGATCTCTCTTTCTTTGCTTCACCTTCACCCTCTCCTAATATAATTCATGCTTGCTTGTTGTACTTTCTTTCTTTCTTTCTTTTTCACCGTCTCATTAAAATCCATAGCCTTTTTTCTTTCTTTCTTTCATTTTTTCTTTCTTTCAATTTTCTTTCTTTCATTCCTTTTTTCCGTGCCTCATTAAAATTCATAGTCTTTTTCTTTCATTCATTTATTCTTTCTTTCTTTTTCACCCTCCCTCATTAAAATTCATAGATTTCTTTCTTTCTTTCTTTCTTCACACTGACTCATTAAAATTCATTGTCTTTTTCTTTCATTCATTTATTCTTTCTTTCTTTCTTTCTTTCTTTTTCACCCTCTCTCATTAAAATTCATAGATTTCTTTCATTCTTTCTTTCTTTCTTTCTTTCTTTCTTTTTTCACACTGACTCATTAAAATTTATAGTCTTTTTCTTTCATTCATTCATTTATTCTTTCTTTCTTTTTTCACCCTGTCTGATTAAAATCATAGCCTTTTTCTTACTTTGTTTGTTTGTTTCTTTCTTTTTTTCTTTCTTTCTTTCTTTCCTTTTTCACCCCGTCTCATTAAAATTCATAGCTTTTCTTTCTTTCTTTCTTTCTTTCTTTCTTTCTTTCTTTGTCTTTGAATGTTTTTTAATATCAGTTCCGTTGCCAGCTTATTTGAAGATAGCTGTTTACCGTCCCACGTGACCCTGACAGCGGAAAGCAACAAGGTCTGTCATAGCAAAAAAAAAAAAAAAAAAAAAAAAAAAACGCACCACATCGGGGATTCGGGTGGGGAAAGTGGGGAATGTTATACACACACCCTCATCGAAAAAGGAATCGTTCGACTTGGTGTATTCGCTGGGAAAAAAAATAATCCTCCTTCAAAATAATAAGGCAGTTTTCCGCCTCGACCCTCCTAAAAAGATCGGGATGAGACGATAATATATATATATATGTATGTGTGTGTGTGTGTGTGTTGTGGGTGTTTGGGTTTTTATGTCTCTATTACTGAAAATTCTCTCTATTTAATTACTTTCGTTAGGATATTCTATATTTCCTCATCTTTTATTTCTCTGAAAACCCTTTTCTCTCTCCCTCACTTTCTCATAGGATAATTAATAGCTATGCCTTTTTTTGTTTTTCTTTCTCTCTTCTTTCTTCCTTTTTCTGTCGTTCTTTCTTTCTTTTTTCTTTATTTTTCTTTCTTTCTCTGTCGTTCTTACTTTCTCTGTCGTTCTTTCGTTCTTCATTTTTTCTTTTCTTTTCTTTCTTTCTTTCTTTCTTTCTTTCTTATTTTCTTTCTTTCTTTCTTATTTTCTTTCTTTCTTTCTTATTTTCTTTCTTTCTTTTCTTTCTTTCTTATTTTCTTTCTTTCTTTTTTCTTTATTTCTTTTTCTTTCTTTCTCAGTCGTTCTTTCTTTTTTCTTTCTCTGTCGTTCTTTCTTTCTTTCTTTTCTTTCTTATTTTCTTTCTTTCTGTTTGATTGTTTACATGTTTCGTTCTTTCTTCAATAAATTTCGTAGTTCTTCTTCTTCTTCTTCTTCACAACCATTTTACCTTTTTTTCTTTCTTTCTTTCTTTTTTCTTTTTCGGTTCTTTCTTCTGTAGATTTCGTATATCTCTCTTCTTCAAATAATTTTTACATTTTTCTTCCTTTAAACATGCGTATTGAATAATAATAATAATAATAATAATAATAATAATAAAATGTAAATTCTGTGATAAATATCCAGAAACAATTGACCATATTGTATCAGGTTGCATGGTTTTAGCACCCATTGAATATAAAACCCGGCATGATAGAATCGGCTAAGATCTGCATTGGAAAACTTTCAACTTTTACGGAAAAGAAACTGTCAGAAATTTCTATGAATACCACTCAGATCCGGTTACAGAGATAGAACCTGTGACAATTTTATGGGATTTTACAATACACACAAATAGAACAATCAAATTTAATCGCTCAGACTCGTGATGAAAGACCACAAGAACATAATTCGTTTTTTTTTATTGACATGGCATTCCCGGGAAATTGTAATGGATCTTTGAAGATCTTCAAGCAACTATCAAAATACAATGATCTTGAACTAGAAATCTCAAAAATGTAGCACATGGAGACATCAATAATTTCAGTTGGAGTTGGAGTTCCGATAGACTCATTGAAGGGATTCCTAGTAGCCCATGCGTAAAAAAAATACAAAAAAAATGTACTCACAAGTACAGTTCACACATTGTATAGGTAGCAAATTCCTATTGCAGACGCTTGTTCAGGCGCATTTTTGTTTATTCGAAACCCACATAGCCCATGTGTGGTTTATACTGCAGGTATGCTGAGCAGAACTTAGTTACAGTTTCGTAAAACCAATGTGTTCGACAATCAACCCTCGGCCACGATGACTTGTGACTTCGTGCTAGCACAGCTCCTTGACAAACCGACCATGGTGAGATTCGAACCCGGGTCTCATGGTCAGAATACGAACGTTCTAACCATTCGGCCACGTACCCAGTTACGAAGTGCTTTATCTATGTAAAATGTTTGTGACCATAGGTTTTTTTATTTTATCCATGGAAAATATCATGAAGCCATTTCTGACCTTAGGTCTCTTGTTAGGACCCAGAAGGAAATGTGTGTACAACAGAAATCAAAGGAAATAATAATAATAATAATAATAATAATAATTCTATGGACCTACACAATACACACTGACAGAACAATCAAAGCCAACCGTTCAGAAATTGTTATTAAAGACCACAAACAAAAAAGTACCTCCGTATTGATATGGCAGTCCCTGCTGACTGCAATGTATATTTGAAGATATTCAAAAAGCTGTCAAAATACAAGGACCTTGAAATAGAAATCTTAAAAATGTGGCACATGGGAACATCAACAATCCCTGTTGTAGTTGGAGCCCTAGGATTGGTTGGAAAAGATTCCAGTAGACTCATTGAAGGGATTCCTGGAAGTCCATGCCTCAAAGAGATACAAAAAATTGTTCTGACAAGTACAGCCCACACTTTACGAAGGGCTTTATCTATGTAATTTTTTTAAAAACATTTTTGGTCGGTGGAAAGTGCCATGATGCCATTTCTAACCTTAGGTCCCTGGGCGGAATCCGGAAAGAAATGTGTAAACGCCAGAAATCAAAGAAAATAAAAATAACAACAAAACAATAATAATAATAATAAGAAGAAGAAGAAGAAGAACAACAACAACAGTAATTGAAGTAATATTAATAAAAAAAGAGAAAAGTTAAAATTTTCTCTAAGAAAATATACATATAAACATTTATATTCATGGTCAGAAATCTGTTTAATCTAATTTCTAAATTTCATTGTTGTCAATCAGAGATAGATGGATTGATTCATACATACATACATAGATAAACACAACAAAATGATAAAAAAACAGCAAAAAAAGAAATTCAGCAAAATTAGTCAGTGCCCCCCCCCTCAAAGCAAGTGCACTTGATAGTATCCCTTCAATAGTCTTTAATTTACTCTCAAACTGACTCCAGGTCCTTCTAAATAGTACAGGGTGGTCCGAAATTCTTGTTACTCATCCTGCATAATATAATTTCTCTTTCAGATGGCTGACACGATCTTCTACAGTTTGAAAAGGGTTCGGGGTGACACGACTTTCGGACCACACTGGACAATAAGTGTCTTGCTGCTTCTTGCTTTGTCTGCTTGTTGGACATTCTGTTCTGTCGTTCCTGTGTCTTTAAGAATTCAGGCGAACCATCTGATCCTTCTTTTTGGTAAAATACTCTAAGAAACTCTGAATTGAATAAGCATCTGTGAGTCTTCTTTCCGTGGTAATTAATTTCGTGTATAATTTTAATTAAATATATTTCTATGATGTCCATGCACGATTTAGTGTAAAATTGGTGTAGAGTTGTGAACACTCACTTAATTGAACCATAGCTCCATTAGTACTCATTTAAACACACACAAACCTAACAGACTCCATCCGAAACATGCTAGTAGAAAATACAAGCATAATGGCCTCATCCACATTTAAAAGAAAGACTTAATATAATGGAAGCCCTAATAATAACAAAAAAGGAAAAGTTAACGCTCTGTAACATTAACTATGAATATGACCACAATGTACTAACCGTGTTCGGAAGATAAAATATTCCTGTAATTTTAGACACATACATAAAATCACATATTTAGTTAATTTTTTTTTAAAGAATCGCCTTTGCTAATGGCTAAAAGAATAGCAGAAAGATCACGGATTCGAAGAGTTTGGCCAAACTTTTTGCCCAGAAAAGAAAACACTTGTACGAACACAAGAAAAATTAAATAAAAGCTTAATCGTATTGGCATGTCAATTGTCTTTAACGAAACATGAATAAAAGAGGGATTGCTGCCTAAATACACAACATATATATATATATATATATATATATATATATATATATATATATATATATATATATATATATAAAGTTGCAAATTAAAAAATAATAATGTTTTATTTTATGAAAGTATTTATTTATTTATATATATTTTGATATTTCAAATTGTCCTCAATCTTTCATCAGAAATAACTGTTTGTTACAAATAAATTAAAATTACTGTTTGTTAGCAAGTAGCGTCCTTCGCGAGACGCGGACGTCACGTGATATGGAACGTCACTGTTCGGATATTCCTAACTTAAATCTAACTGTCATAAATATTTTAGATGTTGTTTAAAAATTTTTTTAACTATATCTAAAAAAAATTGCTTAACTATTGAAATATTTATAAAGATTTAAAACACCCAAGTCCCTATTCAACCCTAGATTATGTGTATTTAATTTTAAAATCCAATATGTTTCTTTTTTTCTGTGTGTGTATGTGGAACTAAAATCGGAATCTATCAATAGACATTTGCAGTTTTCTAATGCGTGTCCTGATTGATTAAAGTGTTCAGCTATGGGGGAATAAGGATTGTTTTGACGTATGGTTTGTTTATGATTATTGAAACAAAATCTAAAATTATTTCCAGATTCACCAATATATCCACTATTAGGACACAAGAAGCAGAATAAATAAT
>CAHIKZ030004104.1:2315000-2472500 GCA_903632075.3 Acanthosepion pharaonis | reverse complement strand
AATTTGATATCATCAGAGAGCCGATTTCAAATTCTAGTCAGATCCATTACATTCACTTGCATGCTAATAGTCCGCCATTTTAACACCTGGGCACAAATTATCTAACTTGTGGAACAAGTTGCAGAAAAATATCAGAGTTAATCGACTTACAGTGCAATGAATTTTTTAAATCAAATTTTTTTCTCCAAATCCACTACTGACATCTACAAGCAGAATTGAAGTCTATTGAATAATGCGAAAATGATGGTATCATTATTTGGAAGTAGATATGCTTGTGAAAAACTTTTTTCAAAAATGAAATATACTAAAAGTCATTTAAGAACAAGGTTAGATGATGACAACCAGGATGCTGTTTTGCACCTGTCATCAACAAATTTCTCACCTGAAGTGGAGAAGTTACTGAACAAACGTCTCATTAAATAACTAACCATTTCTAAATGTATTTCATTTGTAGTAAAGAATTTGCATTTTTTTCTTGTTTGTACTAATTGCTATCCTGTTATTCCTGTAATAAAATAAGGAACCATGTTTAACATTAACTTTGTTTTGTTTTTCTCTTTAAACCTCCAGACCAAGGCAGCCTTCTGGATGGAACTGTCTGAGGTCGAGACAATTTATTATAGTAGATTTAATATCATGACCCTCCTTTGAGACACAGAATAGCTTTCTAGCCTGCTCTCTCTAAAAGGTTGCCGGCCTCTAGTCTAGACAATCTTTTCTGTTGTATAACGAGCAAGATTGAATTGAATTACTATTTGGGGTTCCATAGAAATTTAAATATCAACCAAGATTTAAGAAGGGCGACGTTGGATGTAGAGAAGAAAAGAAACACGGTTTTTAATTTAAAAATTGCCATGGCTTTTGATGCTTTTCACTCACTGTCTTTCACATCTTTTGTGATTGTTGTGGTTTTGGTATTGAATTGTGTCAATGATTGCCGAATCAATATTTAAGAGTATTAGTTAAATTGCTTTTCTGAATAGCACAAAGGCTTTCAGTATCATTAATCACCCGCAAATCACCCTACCCGCTTAAAATAATGAACACTGACTCATAATATTAAAACCTCTTCATATGCGTAATGTGAGCTGATTTAGAATTATTCAGTGGGAATATTTAAAAAAAATAACATTAATAATTACAGAACTTCAGTTTGGCGTTTTTACTACAAAATCACGATGTTTCAGTGAGAGAAGTGCAGTTTTTATTTAATAAAGTGTCAAATCGCAGCTTTCGGTTTCTTTGCTAAATAAATAAACAAACCACTCCCGCCAAAACAATCGTTAGAATGGACTACCCACAATGCACCACTGACCCGTATTTATAAACAGTCGAGGAAAAACCTAACACATGTGGCCTGATAATTGCGTCTAGCATGAAACAGTCTGTCGCATCTGAGTGTTGACTTCAATGTTCACTTATATATATATATATATATATATATATATGTGTGTGTGTGTGTGTGTGTGTGTGTGTGTGTGTGTGTGTGTGTATGCGTAGGTGCGTGAAACAGTGACAGAAAGAGACAAAGAGAGGGAGAGAGGAATGTCGTATATAGGTTTTACTCATGACGTGAGAAATCATGGATTCCATAGCTTTTCTTTTATTGACTAAAGAACCAGTCATGCTCGAGGGTTGTTTAATGAGGTTGTTTAATGAGGTTGTTAAATGAGATTGTTTAATGAGGTTGTTTAATGATGTTGTTTAATGAGGTTGTTTAATGATGTTGTTTAATGGGATTGTTTAATGAGGTTGTTTAATGGGGTTGTTTAAAGAGGTTGTTTAATGAGGTCGTTGTATAAACATAAGAGGAGGTAGTAAGTGCAGCTTATGAGGATATGTGGGATTGACAACGGTTGACTCTAAACTTGAAAAGGGTGAGATCGTATTGCTCGGGATGGGAGTCTCTTCCCCACCGTAAGAGTTCCAAGGAAGAAGCGGTCTTCATGGATCTTCTTCATTACTAATGGTATACGAAAGGAAGGCGAATAAGTCAACCATGGCGCTATCTGAATTTTTAGAACTAAAGAATGTAGCTCGTCTGAATATATGACAAGAAAGTAGCAATAGGGAAGAGATAGACCTGCGACGTTGCATATGTTGAAGAGAGGTTGCAGGATGGAAAATAATTCATCCTCTACAAAGTTGTGTAGACGCTTTTGAACTATGTTAAAACTGGAAAATGAGACCTGTGCAGCTCCAGCCCAGATATTTCAGCAATGCTCCGTTTTTGTTTTTGTTTTTTTTTTTTGTTTGGATTGACCGGTGATTCTTGTAAAGATGGAGCATGGCACGAGGTGCTGTATGCTGAACAAGTTTACAAAGATAATTTATTTCCCTACTCCATCAAAAGAAATTAAGGTAAATGATTGGCGTTACACAAGCTTCATCAATCGCTACGGCCACATATTTAGACCTTGAGCCATTAAATAAGGAAAAATAAGTGAATTGAAAGAAGCTGGAAAAGAAAGAAAGAAAGAAAGAAAGAGAGAAAAACTGGAAGATAGATAGAAAGAAAGAAAGAAAGAAAGAAAGAAAGACAGGAAGAAAGAAAGAAAGAAAGAAAGAAAGAAAGAAAGAAAGACGGAATGAAAACAAGATACTGAGCAAAAATGAAGGAAGGGGAAATGAAAACAAGACACTGAGCAAAGAATGAAAGAAAGAAAGAAAGAAAGAAAGAAGGATAGAATGAATGAATGAATGAAAAGAGGAAATTGAGCGAAGGAAGAAAAAAGGAAAGAAAAAAAGAGAGAAAGAAAAAGGGAATGTAAACAAGATATTGAGCAGAGAAAGAAAGAAAGAAAGAAAGATAGAGTGAAAGAAAGAAAAACCAAAAGGAAGGGGAAAATGAAAAGAGGATAATACTCGAACCAAAAAGAAAGAAAGAAAGAAAGAAAGAACAAAAGAAAGAATAAAAAAAGAAGGGAGAAAATGACAAGAGGATAGCGGAGGAAGAGAGAAATAAAAAAAAAAGAACGAAAAAAGAAAGAGAGAAAGAGTGAGAAAGAAAGAAATTAAGAACGTGAAAAGGGTATACGGAAAAACGAAAGAAAGAAAGAAAGAAAGAAAGAAAAAAAGAAAGAAAGAAAGAAAGAGAAATACAGTGGAAAAACCAAAGGAAGATACTGAACATAAAAAGAAAGAAAGATAGAACGAAAGAAAGATAGGGGAAATTAATAGATGAGACTGAGCGATGAAATAAATAAAGAAAGAAAGAAAGAAGAAAAAAAGAATGGACCAAAGAAAGAAGAAATGAAAAGAGGGTACTAAGCGAAGAAAGAAAGAACGAAAGAATAAAAGGTGAAAATAAAAGAGTATACTGGGCGAAGAAAGAAAGAAAGAAAGAAAGAAAGAAAGAAACAAACAAACAAAAGAGACTGAGAAAGAAAAAAAGGAAAAATGAAAAGAGGATGTAGAGCAAAGAAAGATGGATGAATGGAAGAATGAAAGGAAAAAAGAAAAATGGATGGATAGAAAAGCGAAAAAGCAGTAGGAAGAATAAACATGGAGCAAGAAAAAGGAAGAAAAGAAAGAGAGCAAAAAAAAAAAAAGAATGAAGAAAAAAGAAAAGAAGGAAAAGAAAAAAGCAAGTAAAGAGAAGAGCAGGAAAGAAAAGATTAATAGAATGAAGGCAGATATGAAAGAGAAATTTAACAGAGAAGAAAGAATGAAAAAGAGAACAAGAATGAGGAAATGAAGAAAAGAAGAAAAAGAAATAGAAAAAAAAAAGGGACGGAAAAGGAAAGAGGCACAGGAAACAAAGAAAAGAAGGAGAGGAATAAGAAAGTCGAAATTAAGAAAGATAAAAGAAAAAGAAAGAGAATAGAATGTAAGACGGGAAAGAGTTGGAAAGAAGGTGAAAAATAAAGCAAGGAATGAAACAGGAACAAAAAGAAAGAAGACTTGGACAAAAAAAGAATGAAGATAAAAATAAAGGAAAGGAAGAAGCAAAACAAAAAGAGCGGGGAAGAAATAGAGAAGAAGAGGAAAAAGAAGAAAGGAAGTGTGAAAAAACGTAAATGTCTAAAGCAGGCCCGTCAGCAGGGCGAGGCTGGGAGTGACTACCCTCATTTCAGAGATTTGTTGCCCCACTTTAGTGCACATATTCTTACTCGTAACCACACTGACTTAAAGGCTGATCTATGGTGGTGGGCCTGGAATGAAGAAAGAAAGAAAGAAAGAAAGAAGGAAAGAAAGAAAGAAAGAAAGAAAGAAAGAACGAACGAACGAACAGGATGGAAAAGTATGAAGGAATAATGAAATACGGAAGGAAGGAAGGAAGGAAGGAAGGAAGAGGATGGAAAAGTATGAATGAAGAATTAAGGAGGGAAGTGAGGAAGGAGGAAAGAAAGAAAAAAGAACGAAAGGAAACAGAATGGAAAAGTAGAAAGAAAGAAAGAAAGAAAGAAAGAAAGAAAGAAAGAAAGAAAGAAAGAAAGCAAACAGGTTGGAAAAGAAAAGAAGAACTCACAGAAAGAAAGAAAGAAAGAAAGAAAGAAAGAAAGAAAGAAAGAAACAAAGAAACAAAGAAACAAAGAAACAAAGAAAGCAAACAGGTTGGAAAAGAAAAGAAGAACTAATAGAAAGAAAGAAAGAAAGAAAGAAAGAAAGAAAGAAAGAAAGAAAGAGAGAAACAAAGAAACAAAGAAAGCAAACAGGTTGGAAAAGAAAAGAAGAACTCACAGAAAGAAAGAAAGAAAGAAAGAAAGAAAGAAACAAAGAAACAAAGAAACAAAGAAAGCAAACAGGTTGGAAAAGAAAAGAAGAACTAATAGAAAGAAAGAAAGAAAGAAAGAAAGAAAGAAAGAAAGAAAGAAAGAAAAAGAGAGAGAAACAAAGAAACAAAGAAAGCAAACAGGTTGGAAAAGAAAAGAAGAACTCAAAGAAAGAAAGAAAGAAAGAAAGAAAGAATGGAAAAGTTTGAAGGCAGCTTGAAATAGGGAAGGAATGAAAGAAAGAAAAAAAAGAAAGAATGGAAACAGGATGGAAAAGTTTGAAGGCAGCTTGAAATAGGGAAGGAATGAAAGAAAGAAAAAAAGAAAGAAAGTAAGACAGAACGAAAGAAAGAAAAGAAACAGGATGGACAGGTATGAAGAAAGGAAGAAAGAAAGAAAGAAAGAATAAATAAATGAATGAAAGAAAGAAAGAATGAATGAATGAAATAAAGAAAGAAAGAAAGAAAGAAAGGAAACATGATGGAAAGTATGAAGGAAGAATGAAACAGATAAAAGATGAAAAAGCATCGAAAGAAGGAATAGAAAGAATAAAGGAATCATGGAAACAAGAAGGAATAGGGAAGAAGTATGAAAGATAAGGAAGGCAAGAGGAAATAAGGTAAAAATGAAGGACGAAAAACAGCAAAGAAAAGAAAGAAAGAATTACGAAAGAAGGGAAAATGAAGGAGAGAAAGAAGAAGCAAGGAAGAAAGTGGGACTGAGAATATAAATGAAGGAAGGGAGTTAGGTAGGAAAGACGGAAAGAACAAAAGTAAATAGCAAAAAAGAGAAAAGACGAAAGCACAGGAGAATGAAGAGAAGAGAGAAATGAAGAAAGAAAAGAGGTAATGGAAAGAAACAAAGAGAAAGACGTAAAGAAAAAAGAATATAAAGATGAAAAAGAAAGCGAGAAAAGTATGGAAGCCTATACAAACGAAAGGCTTTCTATTTGATGTTTACAGGCGATTATATAAGAACTTAAAATTTTAAATTAAAGAATAAAAATATATAAAAATAACAAAGAAAAAAAAAGAAAAGCGACGAAAGGTATATACAAAGATTGCCTACATCGGAAGCGTAAAAGGAAATTTGCTGCAACAAATTAGTTTTAATATTTTCTTTTAATTTAAAACTTATCTGAAATTTTATCTAAGATTTCACTTGGTAAAGAACGAGGTGTTATGGCAGGTTAAATATAAACACTTCAATGGCGAACCAACGCTATCAAATAACCACCAAAAGTACACGCGCTTACAGATTTAGATAAACGCATGCGCATTTAGACACACACACTTCCTCAATCTCTGCCTCTAAATATATATATAGATATAAGAAATTACTTTGTCGATATCTATTAAACTCATTTTCGTACTAACCAAGGCCGTAAGTGTAAGGCGTCTAATCAATCTACTTAAAAGCTATACTTGAAGCTAACCGCCTGCATACGGATAGAAAACGAAAGTACCCAAATAAACTGCGTCTAGAAATTATATGCAAAAGAGGTATTGTCAAATATTTTATGTAAAATTCATAGATATGTGTTATCCAATGAAATAATTTGTACTATTATGTATAGCGAGTAAGCATAAAAGCAATTAAGTCCCAATTTTCAATTTCAGATTGATATTTAGTATTTTTTCCGTAATCATAGCAATTTGCAGTGTCAAGAGATTATTTGCAAGAACTAGAATTTAGTATTATGGCTCGTAAAAAAGAACTAACAATGAATGAAAAGAACTATATAATCAAAGAAATTAGCAAAGGAAAGTCTTCGCTTCAAATTTCTAAGGATTTGAAAACGGATCATCAAATGGGAATTCAACCAAGGAAAAAAAATCTCAGACTGAATTCAGGAATTTAACAAAGCGAGATCTATCACATATCCGAAGAGAATTAATAAGAAACCCAAATGCGTCAAGTGCGTTCATATTTGAGGCCGCTGGAGCTCCTATGGTGTCAAGGGAAACAAGGTGTAAAGCATTAAGGAAGTTTGCTGATGTAAAAAAATCAAATAATGAAACCCATTTTAACAAAAAAAAAAACATAAGGAAAGAGGATTGCAGTGGGCAAAAAATACATGAAAACTTATTTCAGTAAAGTGCTTTTTTTACAGACAAATCAAGGATCACTCTCGTTGGGCCCGATGGATGGGCTCGAGGATGGGTTTGCAAGCAACATGACTCAAGAAAATTTTTTAAACGCCAACAAGGCGGCGGTGGGATTATGATATGCGCTGGGATTATTGGTAATAAGCTCGTGGGTCCATTTAAACTGAAAGACGGGGTTAAAATGAATTCCAAAAGTTATTGTGATTTTCTAGAGTAATATTTCTTTGAATGGCTTGATAACCAGTCTTTAGCCAAGCGTAGATCTATAATCTTTATGCAAGACAACGCACCAAGTCATGCATCAAAGTTTACTAAATCCTGGTTGAAAGAAAAGGGATTTGTTGAAGATTCTCTTATGGACTGGCCTTCAAATAGCTGTGACTTGAATTCCATTGAGAACCTGTGGAGCATCCTCAAGAGAGATATTTATTCTAATGGAAGGCAATTCAACAGCAAGTGTGACCTCTGGGAGGCAGTTAAAGTTGCTGCAAACAACTTACCAGCCGCTAAAATTGCAAATCTAACATCAGATGTTGACAATAGGCTGCTAAGAGTTATTAAAAAGAAAGGAGCATTTGTGCAATAGATTTTAGGAGGTTCTTATTATTTTTTGTTAATATATCTTTTATTTTTAAAATAAAATGTTTTTTTTAATGTTTTTCCTTTAAGAAATTGACGAATTTGTTCTAAAATCTTTTCATATTATTTTTTTACATTAGTTTTACAAGGTATAATAATGTAAAAGTATCAAAATAAATAGTTGCAAATAAACTCCTGACAGTCAAATTAGTCTGTTTCGTTAACTTCGTAAAAATTTTTTCAACCAAAAATAATAATTTTCTCTATCACTATATATCTAAGTTAATAATATTGAGTAGAATCTAAACAACATCCTAATAGGACTTTTAACATTAAAGACGCAACTCTTTATACCAACTCATAACTTGCATATAATCTCTAGACGCAGTTTAGAAAGCGGCAACTTATCATCCATCGTCCTTTGTTTTAGAAGACTCTCTCTGTTGCCTCAAGGGTTCTTTTCGTCTATAAGGAAATTGTCCAACGTTTACTGTCATAGACGGCATATTGGCACTTGCCGTCCATTTGTACGTACTTTGTATATTAAAGTATTGCCATAGGTGGGGGACTGATATTACATAACAGTCCAGCACACATTTCTTTCATTAATAGTTAATAGGAGTAGATAGGTTCGCCTATGGTCCAGTTCACATTCTACTTTCGGCCTTTTGAACAGGAGTGGGGATATATCCCTTGTTTTCTGTTTAGGATTGCGTTTCCGGGTCCTTCTAAATTATACTTCAGTTCTATAATCCTAACGTCTCCACTTGAACTTTATTTTCACTCATTATTTTTTCCTCCTCCCCCAAAAGGAGTAGATAAGTTCACCTATCGTCCGGTTCATAATCTTCCTCTGTTCTTTTGAACAGGAGTCGAGGTTTAACGCTTGCTTCATTTTTAGGATTTGGCTTCCGGGTTCTTCTAAAGTCTACTTCAACTCGATAATCCTAACGTCTCCAGGTGAACCTTGACTTTATTTTCACTAATTATTTTTCCTCCTCCCCCGATAGGTATAGATAGGTTCACCAGTCTGATGGTTCACATTCCTCCCCTGTCTTTTGAGAAAGAGTCGAGGGTTAACCCTTGTTCAATTTTTAGGATTGGGTTTCCGGTTCCTTCAAATATGTAATTCTGATGTCTTCGCCTGAAATCTGAAATTTTATTTACTAATTACGATTTTTCCTCTCTCAATAGGAGTAGATAGGTTTTCCTATCGTCCAGTTCACACTCCTCCTCAGTCTTTTCAACAGGAGTCGAGGTTCAAGTCTTGTTTCAGTTTTAGGATTGCGTTTCCGGTTCGTTCTAAATTCTATTTCATTTCGATAATCCCAACCTCTCCACTTGAACTTTGATTTGATTTTCCTTCCTTCCCCAATAGGAGTAGATAGATTCGCCCATCGGCCGGTTTACACTCCTCTCCGGCTTTTTAAACAGGAGTTGAGGTTTAACACTTTTTAGGATTGTGTTTCTGGTTCATTTAACTATATACTTCTGGTTACAGAGAGTAAAAGTAAGAGAAAAGACTCGGTATAGGAGGGGTTGAAGAAAGGATTAAAAGAAGAGCGAGTATCAAGCCTTCAGAAGATGATGATTGACATTACATTTAAATTTTTGAAGATTTTCGTTATCATGGAAGCAAGTAAGAGGAAGGGAGTTACACTGTCGGGAAGTGAGTAAGAAACTTTTATATAAGAGACGTTTACATTTAGCTGTTTCAACAGTAAAAATGTGGGTCCTAGATTCATGCAGTGCGGGCAACAGGGAAAATACCTCATCAGATCAGTTGCCATGAAATATTTGTAGTAAAGACAGAGGGAAGCCACATCATGTTTGTGCGAAAGTGACTGAAGTCTAGATGCCAAGTCAGGACCGACTACATTGCAGACCTTTCTTTGGATTTTATCGAGGACCTCTAGATGAACAGAAGGGCGTCAGACCAGATATGGTAACAATATTCACTGCATGGATAAATGGTAGATTTGTAGATGTCTAGCCCTCAAACGAGAAAAATCTTCTGGCCCGATACAGAAAACCAACTTTTTTGCTTTAAATTACATCTGAAAATACTGAAACCGTCAACATAATGCCTCAGATTAAAGAAATAGGTTTATACAAACATATATCACCTACAACAGATAATCTTCGAACGACATATCTATAAAGCATACGTTGGGCACCTCGAGGCAGTGTAATGGTTAGCAAGCTTGGCTCGCTAGGACAATTACGAGTAAGTTAGATCCTCACTGGGTGCCCCCTAATTTCGGCCTTGTGCCACATCTAAGCTACGCTTGGAAAATGACTATAAAGCATACGTTTACTCTGAATGTACAAAATATTTGTAGTTAAAGATATAATATTGCGTTGAAAATATGTTGCTGATGCCATAAAATTGCGTACAAAATATTTAGATTTCGGCATTAAATAACCCATAGAGGTGTTGATATGTCACTAAACAAAATCAACCAACCAACAATACATATTTATAGTAAAATGATCAACAATACATTTTATCTGTAGTTGAAGGCATACAATTGCATTCAAAATATATTTAGTTGAAGCCATAAAATTGTGTTCAGAATATTTAGATTTCGGCATTAAATAACCCATAGAGGTGTTGATATGCCGCTAAACAAAATCAACCAACCAACAATACATATTTATAGTAAAATGACCAACAATACATTTTATCTGTACTTGAAGGCATACAATTGCGTTCAAAATATATTTAGTTGAAGTCATAAAATTGCATAAATTATTTAGATTTCGGCATTATATAACCCATAGAGCTGTTGATATGCCGCTAAACAAAATCAAGCAAACCAGACCTCATCTAAGATATAAATTCCTTAGACGAATTAGGCTACGTTAAATGGAAAGCGAGGCCAATTTCTGAGCATGTTTTCTGGCACCAGTGCAAAGACATTTAAATGATATTTCTCAATTGTTAGCGACTGCCTTTCTAACCTGTATAGTGCTTATTAATCAGAGCGATCAGTCTTGCACTAGTGAGACCAAGTTGCTCTTTGATGTGAAGAATTCAGTTGCACGCAAAATTAAGCGCTTCGTGATTGGTGCTTTAGATGTCGGAGATATGGTAGCATTTAGGCGCTAAATTATAGTTGCACAGTCTGTAATTGTCAAATATTAATTATCCAAATGGCTGATCATCTGTTAAACAGATGATCTCATCAAAATGTGAAATCTGCTTCCCAAACAATCAGTAAACTCATGTGGATGTATAAATGAAATTTGCTATGTATAAATTTATGTCAGAGCTAACCGTAACATATACTTTCCCTGTCGAATGGTCAGGTTAGTAGTGACTAAACTTTTTCAAACAGTAAGTTTGAGATCTATACTTAACATCTCCTGGAGACAAATATCCAACTAAATGACAGCTATATCGACCCATTCCTGATATTTCTGAAATCTTATGCGAAATCGGAATGTGCCTTTGCAGAACATTGCTGGCGAGCAAAACAAGGACTCGCGAGCGAGCTATTGCTCTGGACACCTAGCCATGAAGCGACACGGTTTGGTCGCCGAGCATTGACCTTCTATGTTATTACATAAAATGCTACCCTAATAAACTCCTGACCTCGATGCAAGACCGTAATGGTTGACGCGACAGACTGATGAATGTCCAAGATAATTCGACCGAATAAAAACGCTAAAAACAAGAACTAGATGAGATATTCCAATACAAGGTTACTGGAAAGGGAACAGTCTACCATTGAAGATTGAATAAAGTGTTTACATCTAAATTCCCAGATCGATATACATCTAATGAAGTTCGGAGGGCACAACCAAAATAATGGGACAATAGTCCATATATATTACCAATGCCTACATTATCGGGAAAATGGTGCCAACGATGTTGGACTCTATGTCAATGCCTCCAAAACTGAATTCATAGGCTTCAACAAGCAAGGCTCAATACAAAGTGTTTCAGGTCAATCGATAAAATCTGTCGGATCTTTTACATGCCTAGGAAGCAAAATAGATTCTATTGAAAATCAGTAAATTCATGTGGATGCATAAATGAAATGTGTTATGTATTAATATATGTCAGAGCTACACGTAACATATACTTTCCCTGTCGCATTGTCAGGTTAGTAGTGACTAAATTTTTTCAAACACTTAACATCTCCTGGCGACAAATATCCAACTAAATCACAGCTCTATGAATCCATCCCTGGTATTTCTACAATCTTACGGGACCGCAGAATACGATTTGCAGGACATTGATAGCGATCAAAACAAGAACTCGTGAGTGATCTACTGTTCTGGACACATAGTCATGGAAAAAGACGAGTTGGTCGCCCAGCAACCACCTACATTAATTCTACTGAAAACGATGTGAAGATCTGCAAAGTTAAAGCCCGGACCGCCTTGAATAAAATGAATGTGATCTGGAAATCTGATCTACCAGACAACCTCAAACGGAGATTCTTTCGAGCCACTGTAGAGGAGGTGTTAATATATAGAGCCACTGCTTGGGCATTAACTAAAAGCCTAGTCTAAGCTTGATGGAACCTACACTCAGATGCTGAGAGTTATATTTAATATCTCCTGAAGACAACATACAACTAAATCACAGCTTTATAGACTCAGTCGTGATATTTCTACAATCTTATGCGAACTCAGGATGCGACTTTGCAGGACACTGCTGGCGAGCAAAACAAAGACTCGCGAGCGAGCAAGCTACTGCTCTGGACACCTAGCCATGGAGCGACACGGGTTGGTCGCCCAGCAACCACCTACATTGACCAGCTATGTTATGACACAGAATGCCACCCTAATGACCTTCCGACTTTGGTGAAGGACCGTGATGTTTGGCGTGATAGACTCATGAACGTTCTAGCTAATTCGACCGAATAAAAAAAAGTGGGCTAATCTCATGAAGAGTGTGGCTAGATATACAGCAGGTTTGAAAGCAAGACCTCCTAAAGAACGGTTGAACCTTCTCGTGGGGTCAACAGTTATGTAGCACAATAGGGTAGATTGGGCTCAATAGCTATCGGTGGTCGGTGTGATGATGACAGGACATCGCTGAGCGGAAGGCTTCCTAAAATTAAGTTAACAGCCACGGTGGAAGTTTCGCCTTATGAAATCAACCGCCACGTGGCGAGATTTTTTGAAGCTGAATTGTTTTGTTTGACCTGGAGATGGGATGGTCTCCTTCAGTCATACTTGCTGAAGACATGCTACGCTTGAATGAAGAACGCTCCAGTTTTTTTTAACCCACATAGGTAGAGAGAACTGGTCAGAGGCTTAGCTTTGCCCACGTGGCCATGGGACGGATTATGATGATGATGTTGATGATGATGAATACTGATCGACATTTGCGAGGCACTGCCCAGTTTGTCACGTGATCAAGTGAGAGTAACAGAGAAACGGACAAGCAATTTAAAGCCTTTAAAATTAGCATTAAATATATTGATTTCTTCAGTGATGACCATACTCTAAACCAGTTGTTTCCAAAGTGGACCGCGCGCCCCAGAGGTGGATAATTTGATTTTCAAGAGGGGTAATTCGAATGATTTTCCTCTACTGAGTCTCTCTCTTTCTCTCTCTCTCTGTACATAAATTAATACATACGGTGCATATAGAGTATACATACCTAAAACACATTTGTGCCTATGTCTGGACATGTGCAGTTACGTATATATGGGCGTGTGGCCGAGTGGTTAGAACGTTAGCTTTCTGACCATGAGACCTGGGTTCGAATCTCACCAGGGTCGATGTTATCGGACTGGATCGAAATCGATCTCAGCGTGCAGCACCTTTGGAAAGTGAAAACCATACCACTGTCGGTTGACCCAAGCCTTGTGAGGAGCTCTTAGCACAAACCCACAAGTCATCGTGGCCGAGGGCTTGAGCGTGCTGGCTTTGTTCAAATCGGTGATCACAATCTCTTCCAGAAGCTGTAACTAAGGTCTGCTCAGCATAGTTGTAGTGTGGGTGTTGAGCAAATGTGCCTGACCTAGTAGATGGTTATCCTTGAATACGAGTGGCCAGCTATTATATATATATATATATATATATATATATATATATAATAGTGTCTTATCAAGTGATGATGTTGAATGTCATTCAAACATCATCACTTGATAAACCACCGGAGGTATTGAAACAAAATGGCTATTTTTGTAGTGATTTCATAAAATATTTATGTTATAATTTTTTTAAAAAATTATATATATATATATATATATATATATATATATATATATATATATATATATATATATATATATATATACCAGTGCTTTTAGGCAAACTTCGCCATCGCTTGTAGAATGAGCGGGATATTCGACTGGATATGAAAATTCGGGTTTACAGAGTTGTTGTACTTGCCATCCTTTTGCATGGCTCAGAGTCGTGGACTCCATAAAGGTACCATATACACCAGCTGGATGCTTTCCATAAAAGCGTTCAATCTTGTGCAGTTAAGCTTCAAGATAGGACATCTAACGTAGACCTTTTTAACTGGTGTAATATTGGAGGAATCGAGATTTTTATCACACAGTCTCAGTTGTGGTAGACTGGTCATGTCTTGAGAATGTCTGATGACAGGATACCCAAGATCCTAATGTACAGCCAGTTAGATCAGGGCTACAAGAATGTACGACGCCCATGGCGAAGATACGAAGACAAGCTGAAAAGCAGCTTGTCAGCTGTTAATATACCACATAACACCCTTGAGCGCTTAGCCTTGGAGCGGGTAGAATGGAGATCAACGTGTTTTAGTGGTCTCAGCAATTTTCAATCTGTTTGTCTGAATCATCTTAAAGAAGCGAGAGCAAGATCTAAAAGGTCAGCAAATCTAACAGTGATCTCATCTCACAATCCTCACACTTGCTCCATATATGGCCTCCTTTGTAAATCAGTATCGGGTCTTAAATGCCACTTAAGATTATCGCACAAAATTTCATAACTGAATTAATAAGCTGTCAGATCCTCATACGTCGAAACCGACAGTAGAGTCCATCATATATATATATATATATATATATATATATACAGATATAGGAGTATTAGTAACAATATTTTTGTGCGTATGTCCGGACATGGGTAATTGCGTATATATGGGCGCGTGGCCGAGTGATTATAATGTTTCGCATTCTGACCATGAAACCCGGGTTCGAATCTCACCATAGTCGACTTGTTCTGATGTTATCGGACTGGATCGAGGTTGATCCCATCTGCAGCATTTGGCATGAAAACCAAACCGCGGGCTGACCCAAGCATTGTGAGAGAAAACTGGGTAAACGTAACTCTAGGGGTCCGTCGATAGTTCTGCGAGTCATCGTGACCGAGAGTTTGAGCGTGCTGGCAGGGGTTCAAATTGGTGATCACGCTAGACAACACGCTCTCTCACAGAAAATGTAACTAATGTCTGCTCAATATAGTTGCTGTATAAACAAGTGGGCTCTCTGGGTGTTGACTAAGCACAAATGTGCTTGAGCGAGGGTCTGCAATAGGGATTAGCTACCCGCCCTAGCAGACGGGTATCTTCGAAAACGAGTGGCCAGTTATTATATATATATATATATATATATATATATATATATATATATATATATATATATATAGCATTTCGGTCGAAACTAGTCGAGGAATCTAAATGGAATAATAATAATAATAATAAAAAAACGAGAGAATATTAATCTACAACTCAGTGTGTCTAATGATTTTAATTTTTTAATTTTTAATTTTCTTATTGTTCAAAATATATATATATATATAGTGAAAGTGAGTGAAAATACTGAGTATAGTGAGAACTGAGGAAAGGACAAAAGATGAACGGGAATCAAGAAGACAGAAGAAGGAGACTGACATTAAAATGTTGTTCATTATTTTGACCCTTTTGTGGGGGCGGGGGGGTTGTAGAGAATGAAAGTGAGAGAAAAGAGTAAATTATAGGGAGGATTGAGGAAAAGAACGGGAATCAAGAAGACAGAAGACAGCGATTGACGTCGAACTTAAATTTTAGATGATTGTAGTTATCAAGAAAGCAAGTAAGCGGAAGGGAGTTCCACAGGCTGGAAGTGCAAGTAGAGAAACTATTGGAGTAGAAGTGGCGGTTGCATTCAGGTATTTCAACAGTAAAAAGGTGGGAGCTTGATGCCAATTTATTGGCCCGATTATATTATGATTTGTTACAGATGACAGATAGTCCTTTCTTCACCTTTTCCTATACTGCATTGTCTCCATTTCCCTGCTTTTTTTTTTTTTTCTGTATTTGCCTTCAATACAGTGAGTGTCTTATATTCTTAAAATTGTGTTCACCAAAAATAAATCCTATTATTGAATGCTGGACATTTTCTTCGCGAATTAAGAAAAGACTGGTTACAAGAGAGATGTGGCTCTAAGGAAAGATGTTGCGACCAACGAGGAAGTTTTAAGTGGAAATGAGGAGGAAAGGAATATCCAGTAAAATTTCTGTGGCATAATACGGAAAGAGAGCTTGACGAATTTGAAACACACAGGATATATTGAGATAAGAGTTAGCACTGAGGTAATCTAACTTATCTTTGTGCCAATGGTCGGCAGTACATGGACCAGAAGATATAGTTAGGTATCAAGGATTGCTCAGAGCTGCAAAGGATAAGAAGTCATGGAGAGTCATTATCGACCAAGTCCTGCAGGGTCACGGCAAGAAAGAAAGTTTAACTTAATTACATCAGTGCATTTATTCGTACAAGTGTGTTAACAGGTAGTGACATTTATCAATGAGATGAACTTTAAATATTTCTGATTGCATTATTCCAAAATTTTAACACATCAGCAAATAGCTATTAATATCAACAACTGACCACAAATAGTTATTAATTAAAAATTTAGTAATTAATGTATAATATTATCCATAACTACATGTACAAGAATGTCGTTTTTGATAAAAGTTAAAAATAACCATAATTACATAAAAATGCGTATACTGTCGAAAAATTCTTTTTCCACATTATAGCCATTTATGCTATGTTATAATGCTTATTACCTTAATAATAATAATACTGAATAAATATCTTTAAACATTAAAATATATTTAATCATATCCCCCTAATAGATGTTGGAGATCTGTTAAAGGTGGTCAATGAAGTCAACACACAGAGGCGACAGTCTGTTTCCTGCTTAAGTCGAGCAAAAAACACATCGAATACGGACTGACGATTGCTTTTATGCGGGAAAAAGACTGTCGCCTATGGGTGTTGACTTCAATGTCCACTTTTAACAGATTGCGACAGCTATTAGGGAGATGTAACACTGAATAAGTTTTTTAAACATTAAAGTATATTTAATCATATCTCCCTAATAGCCTTCGCGATCTGTAAACGCTAATATTATCCAGTAGCATCGGTATATAGTCGCAGGCATCAGGATATGCATGCTGACCCTATAATGTACGGGATATAGGAGAGTGGCGCCCAAGAAGCAAGCATCTCGTAAAGAAAGGTGCGTGTTTTACAGTATATCACTGTCTTTTCGTTTATTCCGCTGGGAAGGAAATTTTTACTTTTATATTAAGTAATTAGCAAACACATAAACATGAAACTTTTTATATAGTGTGCTGGCATTGTGCATCACTATATATATATATATATATATATATATATATATATATATATATATATTGGGATATACGCTCTTAAATAGGCGCCGGAGGAGTCGTCACTGATACAAATTGACTTGGTTCTTGTTATAGTGGAACACACCTATTCTATAGTTAATAGACTCTCCAACCTATATTAAGTAGTAGTAGTGATAGTCGCTCAGTGAGTTGTTCAGTCAGTCGATGCCGGACGCACCGTTAGTCGGATACTAAAGTATCAGCGACTTCAACTAGATTTTCTCTGCGTCATTACCTATTATATCAAGTTGCTAACGTTTTGTACGTCGAACCTATTTTAGGACCGACTTAGTACAAATACAAGCCTCCACTGTGAAACCACACTACAACAGTTCATCAGGGAGTTTCGGGCTTTTCAACACCATACAACCCATCTCCAAGCCGACCCAATCACGGGAGATCAAGTCCTCCTTAATCAAATGTTAGTGGAGACTCTGGCCTGTTTGATAAATTGGACGAAAATAGACCATATTTTCCGCGCAACTGATTGGATTTTTTATAACAACCAATCCACTGCGAGAACTGACTTTTAAACGATTTCTTTCTTTCTTCGTTTGATAGCAGCTTCAGTGGCTAATCGAGGAGGTAACTTAACATTGGTAGAGTAATGCATAGCAGCACGGATTGAGGAATCGGAGATCCGATTTCGCATTCCATTCGAATCCATTACATTCACTTATGTGCTAATACTCTTGGGAAAGGTATGGATACTCTTCTTCTCCCTCCAGCAGGAAAAACCGGGTTCTATAGACTTTGATGGCAACTGGTCTACTGCAGAAAAAAATGGCGACCTAGTGCAGGAAAAAATCTGCCTCGTCAGTCATGTATTGAAATAAAGAACGTATAACCTAATTTAATTATATCAGTGCATTTATTCGTACAAGTGCGTTAACAGATAGCGGCATCTATCAATGAGATGAAATTTAAATGTGCCATGCATGTATCACATAACTGACTATATTCAGTCACCCCCCCCCCACGAGGGCGTCATGTAGCACAAAGCCTTTTTAACGTGGGCATTCCCGAGCCATTAGGCTCGGCCAAAAAATAGCCCATTTGAACCCGTATAAACGGGTTCAGGGCCGAAGCCCCCCTCCCCGAAGGAGAGACTCCGCCCTTGGCGTAGCCTCCTTCGGGTTCCTCTCCGTCCGTAGACAGAGTTGAACCGAACAGTCGCTCAGAAACTTATATATATATATATATATATATATATATATATATATATATATATATATATATATATATCACGCATAAATAAATGACTGAATCTTAAGCCTCTGTTGTTTGTCAAACAAGGTTTTGTGCTTTACTCTAAAAATTTTCATTTTTGATTCATTAAATTCGCCTATAAACAGTAGTGTTGGGTGGGGGTGTAAAAAGAAAAAGGAAACTCACCCCTATCACATTTTTATAAAATAAATATCTACTATCCATTTTCTACTATGGTATGATATCTAACATCCATTTTCTACTATGGTATGATATCTAACATCCATTTTCTACTATGGTATGATATCTACCACCCGTTTTCTACTATGGTATGATATCTACCATCCATTTTCTAATATATATTTGTATCTCTGAGATGATGTATTATGATTATTTACATTATTTACATTATTCGGACTGTATTTCTCATCTTCATTACCATATTAACAACGTTTCGGCCGTTGTACGCTCCGGCCTTCTTCAAGTGATTGTAATTTTGAACCGACACCATTATTACGTCCCCCGGGATAGATTGTTCTAGTTCCACGTGCCATGTCTCTTCTTGGCTATATCAGTTATTTCTCTTTAACTCAACTCTCCAAGTTTTTGGTTCACCAGTGCTGTGGCCTGGTATTGAACTCACAACTCTTTGGGTCTAGTCTCTGGATCTAACCTACGTCTTTTTCCAATGGGTCATCCATTTTCTACTATAGTATGATATCTACCATCTATTTTCTACTAGAGTGTGATATCTAGTATTCATTTTCTACTATGCATGCTGACCCAAAATGTAAAGGAAATGGGGAGGTGCTATCTAGGATAGTGGCGCCCCAGAAGCAGGCATCTCGCAAGGAAAGGTGGGTGTTTTATAGTATCTCACTGTCTGACTAATTCTCCTAATTTGGACAGGAGATATTTTTTTAGATTAAGTAATTGGCAAATGCATAAACATGTTCGATAAAAAAGGGCTTTTTTTTATATAGTGTGCTGGCATCAGTGCGCCAATATTTACGATGGTTGCAAACACAGCATCATGAAAAGCGTCAACAATTATTAAGATGCATATATTTTGACACACCGACACACACGCTGTCCTTACCCTGATCGGCGGCGCATGCGCGTTCCCACCAGTTGCTCTAGTTTCCTGTAAACCAATATCTTGTAAAGCGAGCGGAATGGAAAACACTCCAGATGGATGCGAATGCACTTCTGTTTAGTTTTGTCATTCTTTCGTTGAAAATCCTGTGCGACTGGTGTTGTCATGACGACGGTATCGGCTTTTCATAGTATCTTCGGAAATTGGGCATTTGCTTGTTGGCGTGCAGTTCGCCCGAAGAATTCTTGGCTCAACTGACCCGCTGAAAGATTGCCTTTTTCAGAGAAGTGTGGGCCTCTTCTTTTTTTTTCTATTGGTTTTTATTGACGTCATCATACTTGCTGATATCAAAACGGTAGTTTCGATAACTGTAGGAGTGCTGCTGCATTCGTCATTTACTGATTGTGAGGAGAAGCGAAGAAAAAAAAGAAGAAGAAGAAGAAGAAAGAAGGAGAGAGGAAACAACGAGGAAGTGGGTGAGAGAAAAAGAACGAAGCAGAAGAATAAGGGAGAAGGGGAGGAAGAGAAAAGAAGAAGAAGAGGAGGAGGATGAACGGGGAAATAAAAAAGAGAGAAGAAGAAGCAGAAGAAGAAGAAGAGAATGAGGAGGATGGATAATAACAATAATAAGATGAAGAAGAAGAAGAAGAAGAAGAAGAGAAGGGAAGAAGAAAAAAAACGAAACAGAAGAAGAGGGGAAGAGGTGAAAGAGAAAAAGAAGGGTCATTTTTCTTCTTTTGACTAAATAATACTGAAAAAAGAAAATAAGAAAGCTACCCCCCCCAAAAAAAAGAGAAAGAATGTATGCATGAATAAAAAAAGGAAAGAATAAAAAAAAAGAAAGCATGATAAATAAAAAGGAAAGAAAGAAAAAAGATATTGGCGATTCTCTGAAAGAAAGAATGTAATTCACAAATCAAAAAAGAAAGAATAAAAAAAGAAAGAAATGATTTTCTGTAAGAAAGAAAGAAAGAAAGAAAGAAAGAAAGAAAGAAAGAATGCAATTCACGAATCAAAAAAGAAAGCATCAAAAAAGAAAGAAGTGATTTTCTGTAAGAAAGAAAGAAAGAAAGAAAGAAAGAATGTAATTCACGAATCAAAAAAAAAAAAGAAGTGATTTTCTGAAAGAAAGAAAGAAAGAAAGAAAGAATGCAATTCACGAATCCAAAAAGAAAGAACCAAAAAAGAAAGAAGTGATTTTCTGAAAGAAAGAAAGAACAAAAAGGAACAAAGAATTTAACCGTGATCCAGTGAACGCAAAAAAAAAGAAGAAAAGAAAAAAAGACAAAAAAAAGACTAATTATTATTAAATATAAGACATGATATTAAAATGAAACGTTGGATCTGTTGAAGGGCGCCTTTGATATGAACTGGAATACGAAAAAGGAACTCAAAATAACAGTAAATTAAAATCTATTGAAGGCAATAAGAAGAAAGTATAAAAAGCTGAATAGAAGATGGATACAAAAAGAAAGATGATTGATATTCAAATACGAAATCTGAAATACGACACTGAAAGGAAGAAGAAAAGAAAACATGATAATTGCCAAAAACAACAAAATAAAAATGATTAATTCGGACGGGAAAATGAAAGTTTGGAATGATGGTGAGGTGTCATTATCAAAAATTCTTGTAGATTCAGTTGAGAATATATACTGATAGAAAGAAAGAAAGAATGAATGAAAGAAAGAATGAATGAAAGCGAGAATGAATGAATGAAAGCGAGAATGAAAAAAGAAAGAAATCAAAAAAAGAAATTCAGATAATCACTTCAAATCAAAAAAATAAAATCACTTCTTCTTCCTTCATTTTATCTTTTATTCTTTTCAGCGAATCACCGCTTAATCCTTTCTTTCATTCTTTCATTCTTTCTTTCATTCATTGTTTCTTTTTTCTCTCTTTCATTCTTTCTTTCTTTCTTTCTTTCTTTCTTTCATTCATTGTTTCTTTTTTCTCTTTCATTTCTTTCTTTTTTCTTTTCATTCATTGTTTCTTTTTTTTCTCTTTCATTCTTTCTTTCTGTCTTTTCATTCATTGTTTTTTTTTTCTTTTTCATTCTTTTCTTTTCTTTCTTTCATTCATTGTTTCTTTTTTCTCTCTTTCATTCTTTCTTTCATTCTTTCTTTCTGTCTTTCATTCATTGTTTCTTTTTTCTCTCTTTCATTCTTTCTTTCTTTCTTTCATTCATTGTTTCTTTTTTCTCTCTTTCATTCTTTCTTTCTTTCTTTCATTCATTGTTTCTTTTTTCTCTCTTTCATTCTTTCTTTCTTTCATTCATTGTTTCTTTTTTCTCTCTTTCATTCTTTCTTTCTTTCATTCATTGTTTCTTTTTTCTCTCTTTCATTCTTTCTTTCTTTCATTCATTGTTTCTTTTTTCTCTCTTTCATTCTTTCTTTCTTTCTTTCATTCATTGTATCTTTTTTCTCTCTTTCATTCTTTCTTTCTTTCTTTCATTCATTGCTTCTTTTTTCTCTCTTTCATTCTTTCTTTCGTTCTTTCTTTCATTGCTTCTTTTTTCTCTCTTTCATTCTTTCTTTCTTTTTTTCTTTCATTCATTGTTTCTTTTTTCTCTCCTTCATTCATTCATTCTCTCTCTCTTTCATTCATTTCTTCACTCATTCATTCTTTCTTTCTTTCTTTCAGACAACCGCCACTCCCTTATTTTTTGTTTTTTATTTATCAATTACAGCGAATAAACAGTTACTTTTATACCTTGTTTTTTATACATTTTTATACTTGAAAGAAAGAAAGGAAGAAAGGCATAGAAAAAAGAAATAAAGAATAATGGAAGGAACGGCATTGAAAGAATGAAAGAAATAAGAAATATGAAACATAATTAATTAAAGATGAGAATAATGTAAATAGTGTACATAATACCTCATCTCAGAAATATAGACAGATACTGAAAGGCCGAAACGTTGTAATAATATGGTGACAAAGATGAGGACAATAGTCCGAATAATGTAAATAGTGTAAATACCTCATCTCAGAAATATAGACAGATACTGAAAGGCCGAAACGTTGTAATAAATATGGCGACAAAGATGAGGACAATAGTCCGAATAATGTAAATAGTGTACATAATACCTCATCTCAGAAATACAGACAGATACTGAAAGGCCGAAACGTTGTAATAAATATGGCGACAAAGATGAGGACAATAGTCCGAATAATGTAAATAGTGTACATAATACCTCATCTCAAAAATATAGACAGACACTGAAGGGCCGAAACGTTATAATAAATATGGCGACAAAGATGAGGACAATAATCCAAATAATGTAAATAGTGTACATAATACTTCATCTCAGAAATATAGACAAATACATAATAATATTGAACGAAGTAAAGGTTGAATGAGGAAGGAAAGTCTAAGGAATCAAGAAAGAAACTAAAGAAAAAAAGGATGTAAATGAATATCGACAAAAATAAATAAAGAAATTAAGAATGCAAAAAAAGGTAATTTATATGAAAAGGAGGGGAAAAGAAAGAGAGAGGCAAAAAAATAGAATAATGTTAGATTTAGAAAAGAAAGAAACAATGAATGAAAGAAATGTTTTAGGAAAATACTACAATGATTGATGAAAAGAAAATGAAAGAATAAAAAAAAGAAAGTGTAATAATAAAAGAAAACAAAGAAATAAAAATCCCTGAAAGAAAGAGAAATAAGAAAGAAAGAATTAACATTAAAAGAAAGAGAATGTTGACTACAGAAAAACCAAGAAAAAGAAGAATGGAAAGAGAAAGAAAAAAATGACAACAAAAAACGAAGTCGATGTTTGATTGAAAGAAAATAATCACAGAAAATAACAACGAAAGAAAGAGAGTGAGAGAAAAACAAGAACAGAGAAATAAAAGAGAAAGAATAAACGACACTGTTAGAGAAAAGATGGCACGCAGACCCAACCTTGAAAGCTATGGTCGCTCTCCGGTGTTGAACAGCCAGGAGAGGCAAAAAAGGGCGGACGCAATAAAGCCGTTAATCTATATTCAGCAGCGCGGGAACGCATCAATAGCAAATCAACGCACCAAAAAATGGCGGGAAAACAATGAAACTGATTGGCAATGGAATCTGGCTGGGGCAAAAAAAGAACGCCAACAGAGAAAGGAAAGCAAATCCAAATGCCGGATAACATCGCGAATTTGTCATAATATAGCTGAAACCAAAAACAAAAAACAAAAAAAACACTTTATCTTTCTCTGTATTCCAATAATTACATACAAAATGGCAGTTCCACATCAAGTTCATAGCTAATGACGATTCTTCGATAGTCACTGGGTGACTTGAAATTGTGCCTTTGTCGTAGAAAATAAGCAATGGTTAGTAAGTTCACCTCGAAGAGCCTTGTTGCTTTTACTGCTGCCGTCACTGCCTAGCTCCTATTAAACGATCTGAAGCGGAATTTCCAGTTGAAGAAGTCTGTCGTCCTAGACTGAAACTTCCCAATTGTGCTCAAATATTGAGGTTCAGTGACAATCCCTGATACCCGAGGCCTCCCAGAATAGGATGTACTGAATGAACAGAACAATTTCTCGTATCATCCGCATGTATTGGACTCCATTTTAACTGTGACCTGGTCAAACCTACCATTCTCGAGTGACATTTAATAATGTATACTCTTTCGTAAACTGTTCTAGTAAACCCTCTTACAGTAGAATGAACTCTTCCTCCTCTCATAAATACTAACTGCGAGACTTCCTGAGGGGCAGGGTTGAGCAGCTGGGGACTCAGTGTTAATCTACCATTCGGAAGGACACTTCTATCTGCTGACTAATAACACTCTTATTTTGTATATATGTTCTGTAATTCCAATACACTTGTTCAACCTACCTTCGTCTTACGTGTCTTTCCTTCTGGTCCCTAAACAGCCCACAACATAAAGAAAAAGTTATATTCTGTCTATATTTGAGAGATGAGGTATATTTAACTATTTATATTGCTCGGGCTGTTGTCCTCATCTTTATTGTTATATGCGTCCTGGGTATGACGATAAACTACATCCGCGTCCTGGGTAAGACGATAAACTACGTCCAACAGCAAGGACTCTGGTCCGGAGGTTTTGAGGAGCGTGGAACTACCTCTTAATTGCTCGTGTTCCCAGGTTCGCCCTGACCCGGGGTGGTAGTACCTGTTAGGATCCCAGCTATGGGAAATAATAAACCCTGAAACTCGGGTAAAAACACTATGGAAGTGTAAATATAGGGTCTAATACCAGAAATACCTTGTAAAAATTATTTCCTGCAATAAATTTTTGAATAAAATAAAAATATTAACAGCACTAATTTTTTTCCAGAAAGAAATATCACCAGCAATAATTTTTTTCAAGAAAAAAAAAAATATTACCAGCCATAAATTTCTCAATAGAAATTTATGGTTGGTAATTTTTTTTTCTTTAAAAGTATTACCAGCTATACATTTTTTAGAGAAAAAAATATTACCAGCAATAGTTGTTTTTTTTTTAATTTACCAGCAACACATTTTTGAAGGAAAAATATTACCAGAAATAGATTATTGAAAAAACAAAATATTACCATCAGTAAAAAATTTGTTGGCATTAAATAACCCATTGAGGTTGATATGCCGTAAAACAAAACAAACAAACCAAACATTATTGTTATATCCACGACGTTTCGGTCGTTCTACCCTCCAGACTTCTTCAGATGATATACGTTGAAATTTCGAACCGAACCGTTTATTTAGTCCATGTGGGTAGAGTGTTCTAGTTCCACGTGCCATGTCTTTCCCGGATATCTAAGTTTCAGTTAATTTCCAAGAACACATAGGCCAGTAAATAATGTCGTTCGTTGAAGTAATCCAAAAGTGACTTGACCCAAAATGTTGTGAGTTCAATACCTGGCCATAGCAGAGGCGAATGAAAAATTGGATAATTGAGTTACCGAAGAGAAATAACTGAAACTGAGACACCCAGACAAGGCATGTCACGGGAACTAGAACAATCTACCCTATCATATATCATCTGAAGAAGTACGAAGCGTACAACGACCGAAACTTCTTGGATATAACAATAAAGATGAGGACAACAGTCCAAAGAATGTAAATAGCGAAAGAAGTTATCTCCTGTGGATTTTATAAATTAAATTATTAAATTTTTATTAATATAAATGTTAATTAAAGAGAGAGAGAGAGAGAGAGAGAGAGAGAGAGAGAGAGAGAGAGAGAGAGAGTGAGAGTGGGGGGATTAAATTGATTTATTTTAGAATGAGTATTTAAAAAATATTGGTTACTTTGTAAAACAATTTTTGATTTGTAGCTGAATGGATGTTTTGCAAAATTTTTTAGCGGTGAAATTTGAAAGAAAGCAGACGACAAAATATATTCACTAAGTCGGAGAATATCAGATCGAGGCTAAAGTTTATTAATATAAAAATGGCCGCCATTTGAGACTGATGTCTGTTTTGGTGACGATTTCTCTGTGTGTTCGAGTTTGAAATTTTGCATTGTGCTGTTGCGAGTCAGACATTGTTGAATGTTGACATTTATTCTACAAATGAATAGCTTAAAGATGGAGGATGAAAAGTGTCACTACCCCCATATTATATTCTATGAATTTCCGAACTGCGTCAAATAACAATCAGAAGGTTTATTGGGATCGTGTTCCAGCTATTAGGCAAAAGTTAGGCAAATTTCGTCGGGTGATTTTAACCAAAACGATTAACCACAGTCCAGAGAACTTTCTATCATTGAAAAAGACCCTCCTGCTTACCATTGTGGAGAGTAATCCGAAGATTTCAACAGAAGAGGTTGTTAAAAGTTTGAAAATCTACAAACTCGTGCAAACTAATTGAAACAACCACTTTAGTTTCCTTTCTTTCGCCATACGGTCAGTTTTAGACCGACTGGTGTGACAGGGTGTAATGGATTTTTATTTTTTTTCTCAGATTAGATCATTTGCAGTGGTGTGCAGTAATATAAATCTATTTCCGGGGTGTAAAATATTGCGTCATTCGTGATTGCATCAGATTTATTTTTCTTATGGTCCAATATCCTGCCACCACAGTTAGGGTCCAAGGTTAGAACCAAGGAAGAACAACACAAACACAAGAGTAGAATAACAAAGATATATTACAACAGAAATATATAAGAAGTTGAAGTTGTTAGTAATGACTGTCCGTCTGGTTTGGAGTGAACTAATATTGTCTCGACTCGTTACACCATTCATTCGGTATCTACCCCCCCCACGAGGGTTGCATGTGGCACAAGGCCGAGTTTAATGTGGGTTTCCCTAGCCCGTAGGCTCGGCCAAAAATATACCCTTTGAACCCACCTAGACAGGTTCAGGGCCTGTCTACCTCCCCGAACGAAACCCTGCCCTTCGGCAAAACTTCATCCGGGTTCCTCTCTGCCAAAGCAGAGAGTTCAACAGTCATGACCTGGTGCTCGTTGCACCATTCATTCATTATACCTCTTGAGATGTGCAGTATTTATAATGTCAGGAAGAGTCCATTATCGTTGTATGTAAGTTCCCATAACAATTTTACGCCCAGATACTATTGTCTCAATTGTCGATTAGTTGTCCCATGGCCATTGTCTGCGATGGACGTTACTCTTAGGAAGCGTACAAAAATCGTAACGCTGCACGAACACACTGGCAAGCCTTACCAGTGAGTATATAAAAGTACTATAGACTGGCCCGAAAAAAACTATCCTGATTTAAATCCAATCTGTGATCAATCTGCAATGAACAACTTTGTGGAATGAACATACGAAGTATTAATATGTGCATTAGTTTATGTTTTATTGGACAAGTTAAAAAAAAGTAAATAAACGTTTAGAAAAATAATCGTTAAAAATTGAAAAAATAATTGAACATGAATTTCGAGTAGTAAACAAAACAATTGATACTGTCTTTTCCCCGGATACTTAATCATGCGTAGTGATAAAGAAAGTGAACAGTCTTTAAATCTTGACATTTTTGTAATAATAATAAAAAAAAACATAGTAGAGATAATTTGACACTGTATTTATATTAGGAACGTCCTGTTTATAATGATAAAAAATATATTTTTTTCAATTTTGATAAAAAGTCATGTGAGAGAAGGTGTAATAAATGGTAATCTCAAAAAATATTTACAAAAATCTTCCCTCTTTTTTAATGTGCGGACCAGAGAATTTCAGTACTGTCTAGAGTGCAATTAACACCTGGAACACTCAAACACTATTAATAATGCCAGACAGCTTTGATAAAACACTGATAAGGAACTAGAAAGTTTTAACAGATATAAATGAAATGCTACATATAACATGTAATAAAACATTTTTTTTAATTTAAAGAAAATATCAAATTTTAACGGCCATGTTCAAAGGCAGCAATTTCTTTGGAGGCGTGGTTTCGAAACACACCATTGGTAATTCAATTTTACAGACCATTACTAATAGAGGTAATTAAATGTTATTTTTAGTGGATACTCATGTTTGAGTAGACGATCCGTTTATTTATTAAGCAGTATACTTATTGTTATATACCGTACCTATGAACACTAATAGCTATGTCCCAATCCTCATAAATACATTGGACATTATTTTAAATGGGGGTGATATGTTGTCTAAGTAGTCCACCACAAGCAGTGGTTTACCTACTTCACGACGCTGGCGAGTATTGTATTTTGTTGATGTTATAAAGATTACCATTTCATTTCAAACCTCCGTTTTGGTTATTCCTCATTCAGTAACCCTTTCTAGGTTACAACAAATTATAATATATATATATATATATATATATATATATATATATATATATATATAAGCACAAACACACATATAAACATATACACACACACACATATATATAAGCATAAGTATGAACACATACATACACTTATATATATATGAACATACATATAAACACACACACACTCACGCACACGCACACACACACAGTGCAAAGGTCTCTGTATTAGGCCCTTCAAAATGTGTGGCAGGTCCTGCACGAAACATTCACCACTATAATCAAATCTCATGTGCTGTTGTCGGGCTGACGGTTTCCTGGGAACTGATCTACTCGACCCTCATACGGGAGAGTCGAGTATATATATATATATATATATATATATATATATATATATATATATATAATATATATATGAACCAACATATAAACACATATAAATTTAGGCAAAGATATATATTATATACCGTACCTATGAACACAAATGGGTATGTCCCAATTCTCATAAATACGTTGGACACTATTGTAAGTGGGGGTAATATGCAGTCTACGCTGGTACCGTGGGAAGCTCTAGCCTTTGGGCTGAGAGGAACCCGAACGAGGCCATACCGAGAGACAGAGTCTCGTCCGAGCAGGTAGATAGTTACTCGACCCCGCAAGCGTGGTCTACGGGCAATTTTTGCCCGTGCCCACGGGCTCGGATCTCCCCACATTAAATTTGGCTTTGTGCTGACTCCCCGTGAGGAGGCAGGCAAATATCGTAATATGCTGTGGAAGTAGTCCACAACTAGAAGTGGTTTACATACATCACGCCGCTGGCGAGTATTTTATTTTGTTGATATTATAAAAATTACCATATCATTTCTAACCTCCGTTTATTCTTCATTCAGTAACTTTTTCTAGGGTAAAACACTTATTCTTGTCTATCGGCCTGAATATTCGAGAAATGTTATTAAAGAAAAATATACGCTCTTCAGCGGGATTTGAACCTGTGTTTCCCTGAGTAGTTGGGAGGCGGTCGTTAAACCCGACGTGCCTTAACTAAGTATGAAATAAATATAATGTTAAAGTGATAAAATCTATTAAATTAATAAATAAAATTTCATTATTTCTTTAGAAAATTGCTTAGTTTACGTTTGGATAAGAAATTAAGAAAATATGAAAATTTCGAGAGTCTATGACAAGAAAAATTTAGCTTAAAGGCAATATTCAGCCTTACCTGATCAGTAAATGTTCTTCGAAGATCAGTCGGTCTTAAGCACATCGGATCTAATGATATTTCCTATACTTAGTGGGGATGCAGGTTCGAATCTATGTATTGCTGGTAATAATTTTTTTTAGAAATGCATTGCTGGTAATTTTTTTTTCAAAAAATCTGTTAGGGTTCCAGCTATGAGCAAAAAATGAACCCCAAATCAGAATGAAAATCTAAAAGACATTTTTATAGTGAAATTATCAATAATACATATTTATAGTAAAATAAACAACACTACATTTTATCTGTAGTTGAAGGCATACAATTGCGTTCAAAATATATTTAGTTCAAGCCATAAAATTGTGTTCAAAATATTTAGATTTCAGCATTAAATAACCCACAGAGGTGTTGATATGCCGCTAAATGAAATCAACCAACTAACAATACATATTTATAGTAAAATGACCAACAATACATTTTATCTGTAGTTGAAGACATACAATTGCGTTCAAAATATATTTAGTTCAAGCCATAAAATTGTGTTCAAAATATTTAGATTTCGGCATTAAATAACCCACAGAGGTGTTGATATGCCGCTAAATGAAATCAACCAACTAACAATACATATTTATAGTAAAATGACCAACAATACATTTTATCTGTAGTTGAAGACATACAATTGCGTTCAAAATATATTTAGTTCAAGCCATAAAATTGTGTTCAAAATATTTAGATTTCGGCATTAAATAACCCACAGAGGTGTTGATATGCCGCTAAATGAAATCAACCAACTAACAATACATATTTATAGTAAAATGACCAACAATACATTTTATCTGTAGTTGAAGACATACAATTGCGTTCAAAATATATTTAGTTCAAGCCATAAAATTGTGTTCAAAATATTTAGATTTCGGCATTAAATAACCCATAGATGTGTTGATATGCCGCTAAATGAAATCAACCAACTAACAATACATATTTATAGTAAAATGACCAACAATACATTTTATCTGTAGTTGAAGACATACAATTGCGTTCAAAATATATTTAGTTCAAGCCATAAAATTGTGTTCAAAATATTTAGATTTCGGTATTAAATAACCCATTATAAATGAAATCAACCAACTAAAAATACATAACAATACAACCCATAGATGTGTTGATATGCCGCTAAATGAAATCAACCAACTAACAATACATATTTATAGTAAAATGACCAACAATACATTTTATCTGTAGTTGAAGACATACAATTGCGTTCAAAAATATATTTAGTTCAAGCCATAAAATTGTGTTCAAAATATTTAGATTTCGGTATTATATAACCCATAGATGTGTTGATATGCCGCTAAATGAAATCAACCAACTAACAATATATATGTATAGTAAAATGACCAACAATACATTTTATCTGTAGTTGAAGACATACAATTGCGTTCAAAATATATTTAGTTCAAGCCATAAAATTGTGTTCAAAATATTTAGATTTCGGTATTATATAACCCATAGATGTGTTGATATGCCGCTAAATGAAATCAACCAACTAACAATACATATTTATAGTAAAATGACCAACAATACATTTTATCTGTAGTTGAAGGCATACAATTGCGTTCAAAATATATTTAGTTCAAGCCATAAAATTGTGTTCAAAATATTTAGATTTCGGTATTATATAACCCACAGATGGTGTTGATATGCCGCTAAATGAAATCAACCAACTAACAATACATATTTATAGTAAAATGACCAACAATACATTTTATCTGTAGTTGAACATACAATTGCGTTCAAAATATATTTAGTTCAAGCCAAAATTGTGTTCAAAATATTTATTTCGGTTTATATAACCCATAGATTGTTGATATGCCGCTAAATGAAATCAACCAACTAAAATACATATTTATAGTAAAATGACCAAAATACATTTTACCTGTATTTCAATTGCGTTCAAAATATATTTAGTAACCCAAAATATTTAGATTTCGGTGAGGTTTGATATGCCGCTAAATGAAATCAACCAACTAACAATACATATTTATAGTAAAATGACCAACAATACATTTTACCTGTAGTTGAAGACATACAATTGCGTTCAAAATATATTTAGTTCAAGCCATAAAATTGTGTTCAAAATATTTAGATTTCGGTATTAAATAACCCACAGAGGTGTTGATATGCCGCTAAATGAAATCAACCAACTAACAATACATATTTATAGTAAAATGACCAACAATACATTTTATCTGTAGTTGAAGACATTTGCGTTCAAAATATATTTAGTTCAAGCCATAAAATTGTGTTCAAAATATTTAGATTTCGGTATTATATAACCCATAGATGTGTTGATATGCCGCTAAATGAAATCAACCAACTAACAATACATATTTATAGTAAAATGACCAACAATACATTTTATCTGTAGTTGAAGACATACAATTGCGTTCAAAATATATTTAGTTCAAGCCATAAAATTGTGTTCAAAATATTTAGATTTCGGCATTAAATAACCCACAGAGGTGTTGATATGCCGCTAAATGAAATCAACCAACCAAAAATACATATTTATAGTAAAATGACCAACAATACATTTTATCTGTAGTTGAAGACATACAATTGCGTTCAAAATATATTTAGTTCAAGCCATAAAATTGTGTTCAAAATATTTAGATTTCGGTATTATATAACCCCATAGATGTGTTGATATGCCGCTAAATGAAATCAACCAACTAACAATACATATTTATAGTAAAATGACCAACAATACATTTTATCTGTAGTTGAAGACATACAATTGCGTTCAAAATATATTTAGTTCAAGCCATAAAATTGTGTTCAAAATATTTAGATTTCGGTATTATATAACCCATAGATGTGTTGATATGCCGCTAAATGAAATCAACCAACTAACAATACATATTTATAGTAAAATGACCAACAATACATTTTACCTGTAGTTGAAGACATACAATTGCGTTCATATATTTAGTTCAAGCCATAAAATTGTGTTCAAAATATTTAGATTTCGGTATTAAATAACCCATAGATGTGTTGATATGCCGCTAAATGAAATCAACCAACTAACAATACATATTTATAGTAAAATGACCAACAATACATTTTATCTGTAGTTGAAGACATACAATTGCGTTCAAAAATATATTTAGTTCAAGCCATAAAATTGTGTTCAAAATATTTAGATTTCGGTATTATATAACCCATAGATGTGTTGATATGCCGCTAAATGAAATCAACCAACTAACAATACATATTTATAGTAAAATGACCAACAATACATTTTATCTGTAGTTGAAGGCATACAATTGCGTTCAAAATATATTTAGTTCAAGCCATAAAATTGTGTTCAAAATATTTAGATTTCGGTATTATATAACCCATAGATGTGTTGATATGCCGCTAAATGAAATCAACCAACTAACAATACATATTTATAGTAAAATGACCAACAATACATTTTATCTGTAGTTGAAGACATACAATTGCGTTCAAAATATATTTAGTTCAAGTAAAATTGTGTTCAAAATATTTTAGATTTCATTATATAACCCATAGATGTGTTGATATGCCGCTAAATGAAATCAACCAACTAACAATACATATTTATAGTAAAATGACCAACAATACATTTTATCTGTAGTTGAAGGCATACAATTGCGTTCAAAATATATTTAGTTCAAGCCATAAAATTGTGTTCAAAATATTTAGATTTCGGTATTATATAACCCATAGATGTGTTGATATGCCGCTAAATGAAATCAACCAACTAACAATACATATTTATAGTAAAATGACCAACAATACATTTTATCTGTAGTTGAAGACATACAATTGCGTTCAAAATATATTTAGTTCAAGCCATAAAATTGTGTTCAAAATATTTAGATTTCATTAAATAACCCACAGAGATGTTGATATGCCGCTTGAAATCAACCAACTAACAATACATATTTATAGTAAAATGACCAACAATACATTTTATCTGTAGTTGAAGACATACAATTGCGTTCAAAATATATTTAGTTCAAGCCATAAAATTGTGTTCAAAATATTTAGCCGCCGCTAAAGAAATCAACCAACTAACAATACATATTTATAGTAAAATGACCAACAATACATTTTATATGTAGTTGAAGACAAAATACAATTGCGTTCAAAAAATATATTTTAGTTCAAGCCATAAAATTGTGTTCAAAATATTTAGATTTCGGTATTATATAACCCATAGATGTGTTGATATGCCGCTAAATGAAATCAACCAACTAACAATACATATTTATAGTAAAATGACCAACAATACATTTTATCTGTAGTTGAAGACATACAATTGCGTTCAAAATATATTTAGTTCAAACCATAAAATTGTGTTCAAAATATTTAGATTTCGGTATTATATAACCCATAGATGTGTTGATATGCCGCTAAATGAAATCAACCAACTAACAATACATATTTATAGTAAAATGACCAACAATACATTTTATCTGTAGTTGAAGACATACAATTGCGTTCAAAATATATTTAGTTCAAGCCATAAAATTGTGTTCAAAATATTTAGATTTCGGTATTATATAACCCATAGATGTGTTGATATGCCGCTAAATGAAATCAACCAACTAACAATACATATTTATAGTAAAATGACCAACAATACATTTTACCTGTAGTTGAAGGCATACAATTGCGTTCAAAATATATTTAGTTCAAGCCATAAAATTGTGTTCAAAATATTTAGATTTCGGTATTATATAACCCATAGATGTGTTGATATGCCGCTAAATGAAATCAACAACTAACAATACATATTTATAGTAAAATGACCAATTTATTGAAGACATAAAATTGCGTTCAAAATATATTTATTTTAAAATTGTGTTCAAAATATTTAGATTTCGATTATATAACCCATAGATGTGTTGATATGCCGCTAAATGAAATCAACCAACTAACAATACAATTTATAGTAAATGACCAACAATACATTTTATTTAGTTGAAGACATACAATTGCGTTCAAAATATATTTAGTTCAAAAAAATTGTGTTCAAAATATTTAGATTTCGGTATTATATAACCCATAGATGTGTTGATATGCCGCTAAATGAAATCAACCAACTAACAATACATATTTATAGTAAAATGACCAACAATACATTTTATCTGTAGTTGAAGACATACAATTGCGTTCAAAATATATTTAGTTCAAGCCATAAAATTGTGTTCAAAATATTTAGATTTCATATTATATAACCCATAGATGTGTTGATATGCCGCTAAATGAAATCAACCAACTAACAATACATATTTATAGTAAAATGACCAACAATACATTTTATCTGTAGTTGAAGACATACAATTGCGTTCAAAATATATTTAGTTCAAACCATAAAATTGTGTTCAAAATATTTAGATTTCGGTATTATATAACCCATAGATGTGTTGATATGCCGCTAAATGAAATCAACCAACTAACAATACATATTTATAGTAAAATGACCAACAATACATTTTATTTAGTTGAAGGCATACAATTGCGTTCAAAATATATTTAGTTCAAGTTAAAATTGTGTTCAAAATATTTAGATTTCCCCATAAATATTGTGTTCAAAATATTTATAGATTTCGGTATTAAATAACCCAAAATAGATTTTAGTTGATATGCCAAAATATTTAGATTTCGGTAAATGAAATCAAAAATATATTTATTTATAGTAAAATGACCAAGCATTTTACCTGTAGTTGAAGACATAAATTGCGTTCAAAATATATTTAGTTCAAGCCATAAAATTGTGTTCAAAATATTTAGATTTCGGTATTATATAACCCATAGATGTGTTGATATGCCGCTAAATGAAATCAACCAACTAACAATACATATTTATAGTAAAATGACCAACAATACATTTTACTTGTAGTTGAAGGCATACAATTGCGTTCAAAATATATTTAGTTCAAACCATAAAATTGTGTTCAAAATATTTAGATTTCGGTATTAAATAACCCATAGATGTGTTGATATGCCGCTAAATGAAATCAACCAACTAACAATACATATTTATAGTAAAATGACCAACAATACATTTTATCTGTAGTTGAAGACATACAATTGCGTTCAAAATATATTTATTCAAGCCATAAAATTGTGTTCAAAATATTTAGATTTCAAAATAACATTTTGATATGCCTAAATGTAACCAACTAACAATACATATTTATAGTAAAATGAAACAATACATTTTATCTGTAGTTGAAGGCATACAATTGCGTTCAAAATATATTTAGTTCAAACCATAAAATTGTGTTCAAAATATTTAGATTTCGGTATTATATAACCCATAGATGTGTTGATATGCCGCTAAATGAAATCAACCAACTAACAATACATATTTATAGTAAAATGACCAACAATACATTTTACCTGTAGTTGAAGGCATACAATTGCGTTCAAAATATATTTAGTTCAAGCCATAAAATTGTGTTCAAAATATTTAGATTTCGGTATTATATAACCCATAGATGTGTTGATATGCCGCTAAATGAAATCAACCAACTAACAATACATATTTATAGTAAAATGACCAACAATACATTTTATCTGTAGTTGAAGACATACAATTGCGTTCAAAATATATTTAGTTCAAGCCATAAAATTGTGTTCAAAATATTTAGATTTCGGTATTATATAACCCATAGATGTGTTGATATGCCGCTAAATGAAATCAACCAACTAACAATACATATTTATAGTAAAATGACCAACAATACATTTTACCTGTAGTTGAAGGCATACAATTGCGTTCAAAATATATTTAGTTCAAGCCATAAAATTGTGTTCAAAATATTTAGATTTCGGTATTAAATAACCCACAGAGGTGTTGATATGCCGCTAAATGAAATCAACCAACTAACAATACATATTTATAGTAAAATGACCAACAATACATTTTATCTGTAGTTGAAGGCATACAATTGCGTTCAAAATATATTTAGTTCAAATAAAATTGTGTTCAAAATATTTAGATTTCGGTATTATATAACCCATAGATGTGTTGATATGCCGCTAAATGAAATCAACCAACTAACAATACATATTTATAGTAAAATGACCAACAATACATTTTACCTGTAGTTGAAGGCATACAATTGCGTTCAAAATATATTTAGTTCAAGCCATAAAATTGTGTTCAAAATATTTAGATTTCGGTATTAAATAACCCATAGAATATGCCGCTAAATGAAATCAACCAACTAACAATACATATTTATAGTAAAATGACCAACAATACATTTTATCTGTAGTTGAAGGCATACAATTGCGTTCAAAATATATTTAGTTCAAGCCATAAAAATTGTGTTCAAAATATTTAGATTTCGGTATTATAATAACCCATAGATGTGTTGATATGCCGCTAAATGAAATCAACCAACTAACAATACATATTTATAGAAAATCAACCAACTAACAATACATATTTATAGTAAAATTGTGTTCAAAATATTTAGATTTCGGTATTATATAACCCATAGATGTGTTGATATGCCGCTAAATGACCAACAATAAATTTTATCTGTAGTTGAAGACATACAATTGCGTTCAAAATATATTTAGTTCAAGCCATAAAATTGTGTTCAAAATATTTAGATTTCGGTATTATATAACCCATAGATGTGTTGATATGCCGCTAAATGAAATCAACCAACTAACAATACATATTTATAGTAAAATGACCAACAATACATTTTACCTGTAGTTGAAGGCATACAATTGCGTTCAAAATATATTTAGTTCAAGCCATAAAATTGTGTTCAAAATATTTAGATTTCGGTATTATATAACCCATAGATGTGTTGATATGCCGCTAAATGAAATCAACCAACTAACAATACATATTTATAGTAAAATGACCAACAATACATTTTACCTGTAGTTGAAGGCATACAATTGCGTTCAAAATATATTTAGTTCAAGCCATAAAATTGTGTTCAAAATATTTAGATTTCGGTATTAAAACCCACAGATGTGTTGATATGCCAAATGAAATCAACCAACTAACAATACATATTTATAGTAAAATGACCAACAATACATTTTATCTGTAGTTGAAGGCATACAATTGCGTTCAAAATATATTTAGTTCAAGCCATAAAATTGTGTTCAAAATATTTAGATTTCGGTATTATATAACCCATAGATGTGTTGATATGCCGCTAAATGAAATCAACCAACTAACAATACATATTTATAGTAAAATGACCAACAATACATTTTATCTGTAGTTGAAGGCATACAATTGCGTTCAAAAATATATTTAGTTCAAGCCATAAAATTGTGTTCAAAATATTTAGATTTCGGTATTATATAACCCATAGATGTGTTGATATGCCGCTAAATGAAATCAACCAACTAACAATACATATTTATAGTAAAATGACCAACAATACATTTTTATCTGTAGTTGAAGGCATACAATTGCGTTCAAAATATATTTAGTTCAAATTAAAATTGTGTTCAAAATATTTAGATTTCGGTATTAAATAACCCATAGATGTGTTGATATGCCGCTAAATGAAATCAACCAACTAACAATACATATTTATAGTAAAATGACCAACAATACATTTTATCTGTAGTTGAAGGCATACAATTGCGTTCAAAATATATTTAGTTCAAGCCATAAAATTGTGTTCAAAATATTTAGATTTCGGTATTAAATAACCCACAGAGGTGTTGATATGCCGCTAAATGAAATCAACCAACTAACAATACATATTTATAGTAAAATGACCAACAATACATTTTATCTGTAGTTGAAGGCATACAATTGCGTTCAAAATATATTTAGTTCAAGCCATAAAATTGTGTTCAAAATATTTAGATTTCGGTATTATATAACCCATAGATGTGTTGATATGCCGCTAAATGAAATCAACCAACTAACAATACATATTTATAGTAAAATGACCAACAATACATTTTATCTGTAGTTGAAGACATACAATTGCGTTCAAAATATATTTAGTTCAAGCCATAAAATTGTGTTCAAAATATTTAGATTTCGGTATTATATAACCCATAGATGTGTTGATATGCCGCTAAATGAAATCAACCAACTAACAATACATATTTATAGTAAAATGACCAACAATACATTTTATCTGTAGTTGAAGACATACAATTGCGTTCAAAATATATTTAGTTCAAGCCATAAAATTGTGTTCAAAATATTTAGATTTCGGTATTATATAACCCATAGATGTGTTGATATGCCGCTAAATGAAATCAACCAACTAACAATACATATTTATAGTAAAATGACCAACAATACATTTTATCTGTAGTTGAAGACATACAATTGCGTTCAAAAATATATTTAGTTCAAGCCATAAAATTGTGTTCAAAATATTTAGATTTCGGTATTAAATAACCCATAGATGTGTTGATATGCCGCTAAATGAAATCAACCAACTAACAATACATATTTATAGTAAAATGACCAACAATACATTTTATCTGTAGTTGAAGACATACAATTGCGTTCAAAATATATTTAGTTCAAGCCATAAAATTGTGTTCAAAATATTTAGATTTCGGTCAAAATAGATTGTTGATTTCAACCAACTAACAATACATATTTATAGTAAAATGACCAACAATAAACAATTTTAGAGAAGTTTTACCTGTTGATATGCCGTTCAAAATATAAGTTCAAGCCAAAAATTGTGTTCAAAATATTTACCAAAAACCCATACAAATGAAATTAAAATACATATTTAAAAAATGACCAACAATACATTTTATCTGTAGTTGAAGACATACAATTGCGTTCAAAATATATTTAGTTCAAGCCATAAAATTGTGTTCAAAATATTTAGATTTCGGCATTAAATAACCCATAGAGGTGTTGATATGCCGCTAAATGAAATCAACCAACCAAAAATACATATTTATAGTAAAATGACCAACAATACATTTTATCTGTAGTTGAAGACATACAATTGCGTTCAAAATATATTTAGTTCAAGCCATAAAATTGTGTTCAAAATATTTAGATTTCGGCATTAAATAACCCACAGAGGTGTTGATATGCCGCTAAATGTAATCAACCAACCAAAAATACATATTTATAGTAAAATGACCAACAATACATTTTATCTGTAGTTGAAGACATACAATTGCGTTCAAAATATATTTAGTTCAAGCCATAAAATTGTGTTCAAAATATTTAGATTTCGGTATTAAATAACCCAAAACCAACTAACAATATATATTTATAGTAAAATGACCAACAATAAATCTGTATTTTAAAAAATATTTAGATTTCGGCATTAAATAACCCATAGATGTGTTGATATGCCGCTAAATGAAATCAACCAACTAACAATACATATTTATAGTAAAATGACCAACAATACATTTTATCTGATGTTGAAGACATACAATTGCGTTCAAAATATATTTAGTTCAAGCCATAAAATTGTGTTCAAAATATTTAGATTTCGGTATTAAATAACCCAGAACATGCCGCTAAATGAAATAACCAACTAACAATACATATTTATAGTAAAATGACCAACAATACATTTTATCTGTAGTTGAAGACATACAATTGCGTTCAAAATATATTTAGTTCAAGCCATAAAATTGTGTTCAAAATATTTAGATTTCGGCATTATATAACCCATAGATGTGTTGATATGCCGCTAAACAAAATCAAACAACGAAATAAACAACATTAAAAAAATTCTTTCATGACATTAATCCATGTAATATCCTAAAATTTCTGAAAGGGATTAAACTTCCAAAATATAACTAATACAGTGCTCGTCAAAAAATACCTCCCACATAAAGACATTATCTCTATGAAGACACCGTTGCCACTAATATCCTGAGATGCATATGTGGGAGGTATTTTTGACATACACTTTACACACACTCTTCAGCGAGGTATCTGGTTAAGAAGACTGGTCAATTACGGTAGAGTAGTGAGGCCACGTGCTATATCTAAGCCCACACTTAGTAAATGCCTACATACAACAAAGCAAACAAAGCGTAACTGGCAACGGTGGGATTCGAACCCACGCCTCCGAAAAAACTGATGTCTTAACCGAACGCTATCTGGTATTTCTGGGAAGTATATATGCTCGGTATTTCCGTATAGAGTAACAAGATAAATAAACAACGGGAAAGACAGTCTGTTGAGTCGTCCAGTAGTATATCAAATCAGTGTTTGATTTACGCTGCTTGTCGTCTCTGACTTTATACGGAGATGAACCTAGACGAGGCTTTGCCGAACAAAGCCGACACGTTTATTTTTACCTGAGCGTACGGCTCGGATTTGCGCCATATAAAACATCCTGCCTTGTGGGGAGGTTGGCAAATGCCGAGTCATCTAGTTCAGTTATGTGCCATGCGTGATACACGCTTAGGCGATCATATATCTTTCAATATATGACTCACGAGGCAGATTTTTCCCACAGTAGGTTGCCATTTCTTTCTGCGGTAGACCAGTTACCATCCAAGGCTAGATATTTAGCTGTCCCCCGCCCACGTAGGGTCGAATGTGGCACAAGGCCGAGTTTAACGTGGTCACCCGAGCCCGTAGGCCCGGCCAAAAATATAGCCTTCGACTCGCCTAGGCGCGTTCGAGAGCTGTCATAACCTCCCCGAACGAAACCTTGCTCTTCGACAAAGCTTCGTCCGGGTTCCTCTCTGCAATGCAGAGAGTTCTACAGACGGTGGTTGCTGTAAGTTTAATACAGCTCTACCATCCAAGGCTATAGAACCCGGTCTGTCCTGCTATTTACCTGTAGTTGAGGCGGAGAGAAGAGGATTCATATATTTGCCAAGGGTGTTAGCACGTAAGTGAATGTAATGGATTCAACTAGAAAGTCAGTCAGACAATTATGTGCCATGCGATCATGTATCTTTTGATACATGATTGACGAGGTACATTTTTTCCCGCAGTAGGTTGCCATTTCTTTCTGTGGTAGACCAGTTGCCATTCAAGGCTATGGAACCCGGTCTGACCTGCTATTTACTCATAGCTGGGAGAAGAAGAGGATTCATACCTTTCCCAGGAGTATCAGCACATAAGTGAATGTAATGGATTCGACTGGAAAGTCAGTCAATCAATTATGTGCCATGCGTGATACACGCTTAGGCGATCATGTATCTTTCGATACCTGACTAACGAGGCAGATTTTTTCCCCCGCAGTAGGTTGCCATTTCTTTCTGCGGTAGACTAGTTGCCATCCAAGGCTATAGAACCCAGTCTGACCTACTATTTACCCATAGCTGGCGGCGGGAAGGGTATTAGCATGTAAGTGAATGTAATGGATTCAACTGGAATTCGAACTCGGCTCTCCGATTCCTCAATCCGAGCCGCTATCCATTACTCTACCGTGCCTCTGAAATGCTGGTTAATAGGTGACAACGCCGCCGATGCCATTTAAGATTTATTTGCATTGACTTCAATTTTTATGTAAATATAAAGATTCAGGATGCAAAAACGAAAAAAAAAAATGCAAACAATATCGTCATAGATTTAAAGCGATGTTTTATTGTCATAACATCTTTGGAAGCATGGCTTTGGATTCCACCGCTGTCACTTTCGCTTTGTACATATTGTCTTTCATTTATTGACAAATATAATGCGACAGAATGCAAATTCAAGCGAACGGCCTCTCGGCCTCTCGGCCTCAGGCGCTGGTTTTAAAGTGGCAGTCAGTTTATTGCCGTGGGCTCTAGTCCAACCGCTGCCAATCAAGCCTTGTTCGCTTTGACTCTTATATAGAAGTAAATATAAAATGACGTTTCAGGAAGAGGCAGTTGAGGTTTCTGGTTTACGTAATGAGGAAGGAAGGCTTGGAAAATCTAATACTCACGGGACAGATAGAGGGAAAGAGGGACAGAGGAAAACAGCGCGTAACATGATGAGCTTGAGTAGATGGACGATAGAATAAGGTTTAGGAGAAATAACAAAAAGAGCAACAAGGGACAGAAAGATGTGGAGGACAATGATGGTCTACATCCTGTAGGGACACGGACCCTAAAAGAACTAGATGCGAAACTCGGACGAAAAGGAAGTGGGGTGTGCTTATAAACATGCTGTTTAAGATGGCATTTTCTAAAAAGTAACCACATGTTGATGCGTGTATAATAAAAATATAGTTTTATGGTATGCTATATTTATGATATTTAAAGCGCTCAATATAATCGATAAAGCGTAGGTAAATATAAAAATGGACATTGAAGTCATCATACTAAAATACTGCTAGCTGACACGGAAAAGAAATTAGAAAATATCCTACAGAAGGTAGCGACGGAGAGTGGGAAGAAAGGACTAAGCACAAACTACAAGAAGACAGAATGCATAGTCTGTCTGTCAGAAGATGAGCCCGAAATGCGATTTGCAGGTCGGGAACACTAGAATCAAGCAGACGACTAAGTTTAAATATCTGGGAATCATTTTGACAGAGGGCGGTAAGTGTGACATTGAGATCCTTAAACGTATTGGGATAGCCAAGGACACATTCCAAAAGCTGGGCAGAGTATTGCGAGACATGAGGATTTCTTTGGTAACAAAGAAAAGAATACTGAGCTGTTACGTGGCAGATAATGTTGGAAGATGAAGAAGAGATTCGAGGCGACGGAGATGTGGTTCTACAGAAGGATGCTAAGGATATCATGGACCGAGCATGGGAGCAACGATGAGATGTTAGACAGGACGCAAACAAGGAGAAGGCTTATACTTCAGGAAGGGGCAGCTGTATTTTCTGGGACACATAATGAGGAAGGAGGGCCTGGAGAATCTGATACTCACGGGTCGAATAGAGGGAAAGAGAGACAAGGAAAAACAACGCATCACATGCCTAGCGGCCTTAAGTAAGTGGATTGACAGAACGTTGTCTGGGGGAGGAAGCAGAGGGAAGGAACTTGTCGAGAGCTGCAAGAGATAGAAGGAGGTGGGGAGCCATGATCGCCTACGTCATAAAAGGACACGGTACATAAAAAGAAAGAAGAAGTCATCATGGAACGGCGACAGTCTGTTTCATGCTTAAACGCAATCGTCAGATTATCGGGGTCAGAATAAGTGGTAAGAAGGTAATTGGTAGACTGACGTTTAAGCATGATGTCACCGCTGCATGACTTTTTCCACTTTTATATTTATATACAGGGTGTGATGAGTAAATTGTTGCCATTTTATATTTATAACGTTGCGCATGCGCGTTGTATGCTTTGATTTTGTCAACGTTTGGTTTTATGAAATTTTCGAAATCTGCTCCTTCATTTTTTTTTTTTTAATAATCCTGTATATATAATATTGACCAAAAGTTTCTGTTAGAGGATAACTCAAAATACGACTGAGTTACTTCCCTTTTCTGGAAGACAAGCTCAGCACTTATGACTTAAACATGGGATCAAGCTGACACGTAACTGAAATTCATGGTTTCAATCCCAAACAAATCCTTGCTCAGACTTTAAATGAATAAATGTGTTTTATTATTTGTTAAAATACACCTGTCTTATTTTCATTCGTGTTTTTTTTCATCCCAACAAACTGGGATGTAACTGTTTTTTTTCCGTTTCTTAAATAGAAAATTGTCTTAATAAACCGAACGAAAATTTTGGTCAACCCTATATATAAAAAAAAGGGGTTCAGAAGGCAAACGCTGACAATCCTTTATCGAGCGTTCTAAATCGTTACTTTAATGAACCCGGTCTTCGTCTTCTTCCTGTCGAATCCCACATCTGTCAATTCGCTATAACACGCATTGACTCTTTTGCGTGTACAAATGTGTCGGTACAGAGCTGTTTGGAGGAATGGCAGAAATAATTTCAACTCGGAATTAATTTCAACTCGTAACTAATTTCAACTCGGAACTAAATTCAACTGGATTTAAAATCAATGTTATGAAATTTTCAGTGAATTCCTCAACAAAATGCAATGAGTTGGTGTTAATTTTTTAATTTAGAATTAAAAATCCTTAGTAGATAAGATAATTCAGAATTCATTTTTTCTGTAACCTTCATTCTTTTTTGCTGCAAATGAATAAAGTGGTACTTTTTTCAAAATTTATTTTTATTCATTTAAATCTGGTTCAATAAAAATGCTATGTTCTTTGTAGCAAGAACAGTAGATTGCTTAGCTGTTTTTTTGTAAAAAGTTGAAATTAATTCCGAGTTGAAATTAGTTCCGAGTTGAAATTAGTTCCGAGTTGAAATTAATTCCGACTTGAAATTAATTCCGAGTTAAAATTAATTCCGACTTGAAATTAATTCCGAGTTAAAATTAGTTCCGAGTTGAAATTAATTCCGAGTTGAAATTAACTCCGAGTTCAAATTAGTTTCGAGTTCAAATTAATTCCGAGTTCAAATTAATTCCGAGTTCAAATTAATTCTGCATGGAAGCATTTCTTTGCGTTCGAATTCTCACCGCTCCCAGTTCAGGTTATTCACCTTAATCTTTAATGCGTACGTAGATATAAATTTCCAGAAAGTCTTTTGAAAATACGTACAAAGTGGAATCTTATCCGAAAGCAGAATACTCGTAGGACAAATCTATAGTAGGCGGTAACTTGACCATCCTATGTCAAGCGCTGTTTTAATTCATCACTTCTTTTTAAAGGCGTAGACCCGATTCGCCCCACTTGCTATTTAAGTGTTATGCGCATTTGACATGGCGTTTTATACTCCAGGCCTGTTCATGTTGCAACTGAGAGCCATAAGACATATCAATACTATACCAAGTACTGTTTGAGCAAATAGAGATGAATTGTCAACTGACTTACCAAATAGTTGTTTGCCATAGTAACATTTTCTTGATATATATTTCATCATAGAGAATTATGCACCTTTTTTGACTGACATTATGAGTATTAAATACAAATAACAAAAAAGATTTTTCGTTAAGTTTTAAAACTTTTTATATCGTCCTTCTTAATGTTGTTATGGATGACAATTGAAAATCCTGTTATACAATGACCATGATGTTACATAGTATTCAAAAGCACATATTACTATATCTGAGCCGTATTTCATTCAAACCATTTTGAGGGCCATTACTGAAAAGTGCTGACTCAAGATATCCTTCTTCTGATCAAAAGCCATAGAATTTAAATATCGGATAATTTCTTCTAATGTTGACCAAATATTAACTGTATTTATATGGTTTTGGACAGGCTGCTAATATAAAACTTAACTCCACAATGAAAGCTTTCAAACAGAATATTTTTTATAAATTCTCAACATAAAGTGAGGGATAACTATCGATGACTGAACAGTTAAAATATTTTCAGCCCCAAAATGCTACAACTGGACAAAGTCTTTTTTGTTGTCCATTAGACTTTCTTTCATTTTTTTTTCTTATCTAATTCTTAAAAAAAGCATTAATTTCATCAGTTTGATTTTGAACAGAATTGGAGGGTTTTTGGATATCCCTTTGAAGAGCCGAGGGTTTTGGTATTTGACTCTTTGGCACACCTGACCATACAAATGGTAGATTTTGGGGTTCATTTTCCCATAAACTTCTATGGTATCAAAATTTGAAAGCCAATGTAGATGACAACTGGATTGTTTGTAACATTCAGACTGGCATTTGGAACTGATTTTCTCAATCGCTCTCTTTCTTCTTTGTCTTTTGGAAAATGAGAAACTGATATTTTATTCATCTCACACACACTTTTGTTTTACTGGCTTCTGTAATTTCTTTTGCGAGCAATGACACAACACTTCCAGTGCATTGCTGGAAACTAAGTAATATCTAAAATGATTAAGCTTCTTATGCACAATTATTTCTTTTACTGCTTCAGTTTAGGGGTAACTTTTTAAGCCAAATTAATTACACACTTAATCCTAACTCTTACCTCCCCGCTATACCAATAACTTAAAAGCAGAACATTTAGAAGGTTACCTTAAACCTGGGAATCCACTTTTTAGATATATTTTTATTTTTTTTTATTTTGGTATATTGTTTAGGGGTATATTTCTAAAAAAAAAAAGGTTTACAAAATATTGCTTAATCTTTTAATTAATTATCGAGTTAATTAATTATCTAAATTTCTAGCACTTGTCAACATAAGATCAGCTATTATCTGACTCTCTTCCAGAGTGCTGCTCCTCCAGGCAACACCTCCCCCTCAATTTAAAGGGAAGACTGTGGGGTTTGCTCTGTGTCCGAGTTGAGAGGGCTTTGTCTATTTTTGAGACAATGCCTCACGGAGGGCCAATCCACCGAAGTGCATTTTAATCTCGGCCTTCTTGTGTCAAAAATTAGTTTCTTTCTCAATATAAGTAAATAAATAAATACTTTAGAAGAACCTAAAAAAAAGCCTGAGCAACAAGCAGCAGCAGCGCGGTTAATATTTCGTTCAATGCTTTGTTAGAAGATTGAATTAAATATCGAATTAAATTTTATTATATGACATTAAATTTAAGTAAGAACATTCTTAAGTAGTTTTTTTTTATTAATTTATGTAATTTGGAAAAATTTTAAAAACTAAACAATAAACATTAATATTTGTTTGTTTATTTTACCTTAAAGAAAAAGGCAACAAATAAAAAAAAAATCTATGAATACATTTTTTTCTTTATGAATAACAACAATATTAGAGAAAAATATTAAAATAACTTTGTGAAATAATAATGGTAATTTATTCTTAATAAAATTCGAAGTATTAAAATCTGTTAAAAACTAGACATTAACTTTAATATTATTTATTAATGTCATTTTTGCTTTAATTTTTATAAGTATATCATTGGGTCCTGGGTATGACAAAAAACTACATCCGCGTCCAGGGTAAGACGATAAACTACGTCCGCGGCCTGGGTATCAAGATAAACTACATGCGCGTCCTGGGTAAGACGATAAACTACATCCGCGTCCTGGATAAGACGATAAACTACACCCAACAGCAAGGCCTCTGATCAGGAGGATTTGAGGAGCGTGGAACCACCTCTTAATTGCTGGTGTTCCCAGGTCCACCCTAACCCGGTGTGGTAGCACCTGTTAGGGTCCCAGTTATGGGCAAATAGTTAACCACGAAACTGAGGTAAAAAGCATTATGGAAATGTAAAAATAGATTTTAATACCAGAAATACTTTGTAAAATTATTACCAGAAATAAATTTTGAAGAAAAAAAACTATTACCAGCAATACGTTTTTGAAAAAAATATTACCAGCAATACATTTTTAAAATAATATTACCAGCTATACATTCTTGAGGAAAAAATATTAACAGGAATAGATTTTTGACAAAACAAAAATATTACCAGGAAACAAAAGTTGTCGGCATTAAATGACCCATTGAGGTTGATGTGCCGTAAAACAAAACAAAGAAACAAGTAAATCATTACAGGTTCCTCAAAAACAAAAAGAAAATGTGGTAAAAAAGAATCATTTTTAGAATCACATATGCAAGATGTAAAAAAGAGAATTCGTTATTGAAGCGTGACTGTTTACTTTTTCAAGAGCATTGAATAAACTTTTAACAGAAAAATATTAAATAATAAACTTAAACTTTTAACAAAAATGTTGAGTCAGTGACTACTAAATTGACTTTTTCACGATAATTTTAAGAAACTTTAGAAGATTTTGGAAAAATGACTCAGCAGCAGGATTAATTTCGTTCACACTCACAGCAGTTTTACAATATCAAAAATATACTGAATAAAATATTTATAATTTAATTATAATTATTATATTTCATTAAATTTATGTTTTTAATTAATTTTTGTAATATAAAAAAATTATTTGCTTGTATTTTACGTTTAATGGTAGATTTTTTAAACTGGAAACTAAAATAGTTTAATGTTTAAAAAACACAAATTACTCATAAAATAATAATATAGTAACTCAAAATAAATCCTCACTTCAATTAAATAACATAAAGGATATTGCAAATCTAAGGAAAAATTACTTTGAATTAGTTAAGCCAACAACGCTCAAATTCAAACTGAAACTAAAATGCCCTGCTATTCTCATCGGCCTTCAGTTCTGTACTTACACTACATTATGATTTGGCCGTCTAATATAAAACGCCATGATATTTTAAGTATAAAACAGTGAGTGGAATATGGAAAACAGCAGCATGACTGTAGCTTGCCGCGCTGTCTATGAAACCCGTGTTTTCGGTGGTGTGGGTTCGAATCTCATCTCTGACCGTTAAACTTTACACGCATTGACGCTATTATGTTTCAATCATGAGGTTTTGGAAGTAAATGCAAAATGTCCTTTATTTTGTCTTCTTTCTTTTTTTTGCACTTTTCCTTCTTTTTTGCCTTCTTTCTTTCGTTTTTTTCTAATATTTCACTGATTTCTCTCCATGTTTTTATTTGTTCTTTTTTTCTTATGTTTTGTTTACTTGCTTCTTTGTCGTCTTTCTTTTTGGTTTGTCTGTTTCTTTGTTTCTTTGTTTATTTCTTTCTTTCTTTCTTTCATTTTCTTGATTCTTTTCGAACCTCATGTCACAAATGTCGACTCGAAAGACGAGCCCAGCTCCCACCAATTCCCACTTGGTTCCTAAATGACTTGGCGTTTGGGATAAAAACCCCTTGGAACTGACGGATTTCACCATTTCCTGTACCAGTTGAACATAAATTACAATCTTCTCTTGATTAGAACGTTAAAGATTGAAATTGTTGCAGATAGTCAATTGATTTCCTGACAAAGTCAGCCTGTCTGAGAATCTACTCCTCCAAATAAAAAACAAAAAATAAAATAATAATAATAATAATAATAATAATAAGGCGAAATTCAATTTTAAGCAGTGGTCCCTTTGGCGATTAATACCGTGTTGTAGTCATGAATACTGAAAAGCAAAAAAAACAACAAAAAAAAAACAAAACAAAAAACAACAAAAAAAACATTGGGTTTGGAAGGGGTGTAAGGTTAATTTTATGAAGACCTATATCGAACATTCTACCAGGGCATTTGATGGAAGCTGTTGAAGAAAGAGAGACTGGTTCGAAAGAAGGAAAGTAAAAAGGCGATGAAGTTAAAAAAAAACGCAAAAAAAAGAAAGAAGAAGAGATATTGCCGTGATAATGTCCATCAGGGAATGAAACGCTTTGGTAGAAAAAAGTTTACCTTTTGTCTTTGTTTATATTGACTTTTTACAGATATACTTTTATTTACTTATTTATATTTGAGATTTTGCATTTACATCCATACATACACGCAGGCACACACAGACATATATATATATATATATATATATATATATATATATATATATATATATATATATATATATATATAGACCATATCTATGTAGACTTAGTATATATATATATATATATATATATATATATATATATATATATATATATATATATATATATATATATAGTAGTACTCGTTTGGAAAAACCTCGGATAGTTCAAATTGCAGATATGTTAGGACAATTCGGTACCCGAGAAAAAAATTGATAATAAAAAAGAAAGAACTAAAAACATCAGAACAAGACAAAACAAATCGCCAAGTACTTAAAGTCTTTAGTCCAAAGAAAAAAAACAAATGAGTACAAAGAATAAAACGAAGAGTGCTCAATACTCTAAGTAGAACGATAAACTAGAATGAATTCTAAGGAGCCAGACAAGGTAGGTAGTTTTGCCTGGTTGCTGAGGATTTATTCTAGAATATATATATATATATATATATATATATATATATATATATATATAATATATATATATACTGAATTACAAAATGAAACCCAAATTACCCGATTCAGATGGTCATTTCGTCCTCTGGTAATTGCCAATGCAAATACATTTTGTTAAAAGAATATATATATATATATATATATATATATATACACATATATATATATATATATATATATATATATATATATATATATATATATATATATACACACATATATATAAAGTGAGAGAGAGATATGACGATTGCATCTAGCATGAAACAGACTGTCGCCTCTACGTGTTGACTTCTATGTTCACTTTTATATTTATACACGCTCTATCTCTGATATTGAGCACTTTATCCCATAAATATAGCACATCTTAAGACTATATTTCTTCATATATATATATATATATATATATATATATATATATATATATAGAGAGAGAGAGAGAGAGATAGAAATAGATAGATAGATAGATAGATAGATAGATAGATAGATAGATAGATAGATGGAAAGACTGAAGTAGATAGGTAGATAGATCGACAGAATGAGATAGATAAATATATAGATAGATATGCTGAGATAGATAGATAGACAGACAGACATGCTGAGATAGATAGATGGACAAACTGAAATAAATAAATATATAGATATACTTAGATAGATAGATAGATAGACAGACAGACAGACATACTGAGATAGATAGATAGATAGGAGATTAAGAGGTAGAATTTCTTGATGTTTTTTTTTATTTAAGTAACATTAGAAGGCACAAAAGATGGTTTCTCTTTGTAACTGGCAACGTTTGGACCGAGGATGAATAATGTGGTTTTATTTGCATTTCTTAAAAAAAATAGTTAAATCTTCTTCCAGTTATAAATAAATAGTAAATGACTAGATATTACTAAGAAACTAAGGAGTAACTCTTGGGATTCTCACAAACAAATACACATGTGCATTTCACATTTTCCTCGATTATTGAGAGTTTATCTTATTGTATTACATTTTATGGTTTTGGCAGGGAATATAGCCTGAACACTTTGAACGGTTCTGTGGAATTGTCACGGGAACTTCGCCAGGTACGTCTAATTCGATATATATATATATATATATATATATATATATATATATATATATATATATATATATATATATATATTTTATAGACATATTTTGAAGCATCAGTTTCGACAATTTTTCTCAGGTCACAAAAGAAAGATAGGAATATTAAAGAAATAAGGAAATCAAGTGAGTAGGTGAAAGAAAGAAAGAAAGAAGGAAAGAAAGAAAGAAAAAAAGGAATGATTTGATGAAAGGAAGAAAGGAGAGAAAAAGAAAAGGGGTTAAAAAGAAAGAAAGAAAGAAAGAAAGAAGAAAAGAAGAAATGGAAGAATGCTTTGAAAAAAAGGAAGGAAAGTTAAAGGGAAATAAGGAGAAATGATTGACAAATAGAAGAAAAGAAAGGAATGAAATAATAATAAAAAAGAAGGAAAGGGTGAAGGAAAACAAGGAAAGAAGGATGATAAAAGAAAGAAAGAAGGAAAGAAAATGAGAGTGATAGAAAGAATAAACGAAGAATGAAAAAAGAAAGGATGAAGAAAAAGAAGGAAAGAAAAATAATAGAAGAAAGAGAGAATAGAAAAAAAAAGAGGAAAAGCAAAATAGTCGATTAGGAAAGAGAAGAAAAAAGGTGTTATAATACCGTACCTATGAACACTAATGTCCTAATCCTCATAAATACGTTGGGCACTATTGTAAGAGGGAGTAATATGGTGTTCATTCAGTAACCCTTTCTGGGTTACAAAAAAAAAAAAAAAAAAAAAAAGAAAGAAAGAAAGAGAGAAAGAAAGAAATGGTTATAATACTAATAAAGAAAATAGGAATAGAAAAAAGAGAGAAAAAAGGAATATAGGAAGGAAGAAAAGAAATGAATGAAAAAAAAGAAAATCTGAAGAAAAAGAAGGAAAAAAAGAAAGATAAAAGAAAGAATGGAAGAAAGTAAGGAATAAGGAATATAAAAATAGATAGTCGATGTAGAAAAGAGAAAAAGAAAGGAAAGAAAGGAAGAAAGAAAAGAATGATAAACAAAGAATAAGGAAAGGAAAAAGAAAGAAAAGGAAGAAAGAAGAAAGAAAAGAAAAAGGAAATGATTACTAAAAGAGAAATTACAATAAAATTAGCAAAAAAAGATACTAAGAAATAACAATAAAGAAAGAAACAAAAAAGAAAGAAAGAAAGGAAAAGAAAAAGAAACGTGTAATATACTAAGAAAGAAAGAAAGAAAGAGTGAAAGAAAAAGAAAAGTGTAAGAACTACTAAGAAAATAAGAAAAAAGAAAAGAAAAGAAAGAAAGAAAGAAAGATAAAAAGAAAGAAAACCATAATAAAGAAAAAAGATCGAATGAAAGGAATGAGTAAAATACTAAGAAAAGAACAAAAGAAAAAAAAAAAAAAAAGAAAAGAAAAGAAAAGAAAGAAAGAAAGAAAGAATAAAGAAAGAAAGAAAAAAGAAAGAAAGAAAGAAAGATAAAAAGAAAGAAAACCATAATAAAGAAAAAAGATCGAATGAAAGGAATGAGTAAAATACTAAGAAAGAACAAAGAAAGAAAAAGAAAGAAAAGAAAAGAAAAGAAAGAAAGAAAGAAAGAAAGAATAAAGAAAGAAAGAAAAAAGAAAGAAAGAAAGAAAGATAAAAAGAAAGAAAACCATAATAAAGAAAAAAGATCGAATGAAAGGAATGAGTAAAATACTAAGAAAGAACAAAGAAAGAAAAAGAAAGAAAAGAAAAGAAAGAAAGAAAAAGAAAGAAAGAATTAAAAAAAAACTATTCTTTGAAATTCCTTGCATATGAGTCAGCCACAGGAAGTCATTGCAACAGAAAAAAACAAAAAAAAAAAACAAAAAAAAACCAAAAAAACCCCCAAAAAACAAGCGGTTATTTTGGTCGATTTATTCGGTCCTCACTGAAGAAAATTTAAACATGACTTCCTTTATTTCTTCCATTTAATTTAATTTCATTCATCGTGAATATCAGAAATTTACTTTTCATGTTTTTAAATGAACGCCATTTTTTTATTACTAAAAAATACGTTTTAGTTTCTGCATCATTTTTGTTTTACATTCGTTTTATCTTCAACAGGCAACTGCATTAAATCTAATTTCTTTCTTTCCCTTTGCCTTATCGCTTCAACTTCCCTTCCGTCGCTCTTTTCATTGTTTCGAATACACTTTCGACTTCTTCAACTTTAATTATCTTTCTACGTTCGTTCGATCCTATTCTATTTCTTCAATATTGGACAGGCTTTTACGCTTGCATATTTCCCCTGTCCTGTCGGCCAGAGCTTCAGAATACGTCGACTGCAACTATGCAGAGGGGTAAGATCCCCCGCCCCAATAAGAAGTCCTGAGTACGACGATAAACTACATCCAAAAGCAATGCCTCTGATCAGGACGTTTTGAGGAGCATAGAACCACCTTATAATTGTTGGTGTCTACCTGACTCGAAGTGGTAGCACCTGCTAGGGTCCCAGCTATGGGCAAATAGTTAACCCCAAACCCGTCCGCGTCCTGGGTTAGATGATGAATTATATCCGGCGTCCTGAGTAAGACGATAAACTAGGTCCAACAGCAAGACCTCTGATCAGGAAGTTTTGAAAAGCGTGGAACGAGCTACTAATTGCTGGTGTTTCCAGGGCCACCCTAAACTGTTTGGGTAGCACTTGTTAGGGTCTCAAATATCGGCAAATAGTTGACCCCTAAACTGTGGACAAAGCACTATGAAGGTGTAGAAATAGGTTTTAATACCAATTATACATTTTTTTTTAGGAAAAATTATTACCAACAAGACATTTTTGAAGGAAAAAATACATTTTTGTCGGCATTAAATAACCCATTGAGGTTGATATACCGTAAAACAAAACAAACGAAACCATATGTTTCCCCAATTTTAATTACAGGAAGTGATTTTTTTTCTTTGTTTTCGACATTATTTTTAGTTTTGAGTCAGTCAATAGTTCACTACCGACTGCTCGGTTGAACTCTCTTCCTACGGACGGGAGGAACCCGAACGAGGCTACGCCGAAGGGCAGGGTCTCCTTCGGGGAGGTAAAACCGGCCCTGAACCCGTTTATACGGGTTCAATGGGCATATTTTTGGCCGAGCCCACGGGCTCGAAATGCCCACGTTAAAAAGGCCTTGTGCCACATGACACCCTCGTGGGGGGGGGGGACTGAATATCGTCATTATTTTTTAGTTCATCTCCGTATATTTTTTAAAAAATTTTTATTTTATGACAAATTCTAATCGTAAATTCTAACATTGCTTTCTTAACTATCGGGATTGTCGATATCATCTCGCGAAAAAGTATTCTAAACAAACTCATAGTGGATCCTGGGAGCTTGTCTCTTATCAAAGAATAAAATAATTAATTTCCTACCCGGCTTTGATATGGTGAATATGTTCGTGAAAAATAAATGAAATATTTCCTACATTAAAGGGATTCTTATTTCATCATACAAAAAAGGAATATTACTTTCCAAACACCATATTGCCATATTCAGAAAAATTGTCTGTCATCAAGGAATAAAATAATTCGTCTAAATACCGGGGATTTTGTCCTTGCTAACAATGATGGTTATGTTCTTGGCAAATAAATCTAAAGTTTCTTACATTTAAGGAATTTTCAGTTCATCTCCAGAAATACGACATTACTTTATGAACAATATCATGCCATATTTGGAAGCAAGTCCATTACAAACATTAAGATAATTCGTTTCATTCTGGGAGTTTGTCTTTGCTAATAAATGATTACTATATTTTTTATCAAATGAATTTAAATTTTCTAACATTTAAGGAATTTTTAGTTCATCTTCAAAAATACGACATTACTTTATGAACAATATCTTACCATATTTGGAAGCACGTCCATTTCAAACATTAAGATAATTCGTTTCATTCTGGGAGTTTGCCTTTGCTAATAATGATTACTATGTTCTTGAGAAATGAATTTAAAGTTTCTTATATTAGAACGCCAATATAAATACTTTGAAACAATCTTTTAAAACCATATTCTCCAGTGTTTTATTCCGTAAATATCATAGTCGTGCGTGTGAGCAACGATAAGGTTTTGGAGAGGATGCAAATAAGGAGGAAGCTTGTACTTAACATCAGGAAGAGGCAGCTGAAATTTCTGGGACACGTAATGAGAAAGGAGGGCTTGGAGAATCTGATACTCACAGTTCAAATAGCGAAAAAGAGAGACAAGTGAAAGCAATGCATGACATACATAGCGGGCTTAAGGAAGTGAATGACAGAACTTTGTTTGAGTGATATGGCAAAGGGACGAAACTTTTTGAAAGTTACAAGGGATAAGAGGGAGCGGAGAGCCATGATCGCCTATCGCCTGAAAGGACACGGCACATAAAAAGAAAAGAATATTTGAACAAGATTCCAACAAAATGGTGCCCTAACCAAGGAACTCATCTATCATCAACGCATAAAAGAATTAGTTTGAGTCTTTGCTAATAATGATTATGTTTTTGATAAATAAATTTCATATTTCTTATATTTAAGGGATTTTATTCCAGCTGCAAAAAATACGACATTACTTTCCAAACAACATCTTGCCAAATCTTCTCAACTCGTCTGTCATCAAGAAATAAAAAAAAAAAACAATATCTTTCATTCTGGTCTTTTATTTTTGATATTAATCATTGCTTATGTTCTTGATAAATTAATTTAGTATTTCTTACATTTAAGGGATTTTATTCCGTCACCTAAACTACGACATTACTTTCTAAACAATATCTTGCCAAATCTTGTGAACTTGTCTGTCATCAAGGAATAAAAAACAATATCTTTCATTCTGGTCTTTTATTTTTGATATTAACTATTGCTTATATCCGTTTCATTCTGAATAGTCGTCCTTCCTAATAATGATGATATGATTGAAATAGAAATTTATATAAATTATATTTCTCTTCGAGCGGAAGTTCTTCTTTCAGAAGAGGATGTTTTCAGTTTTCTCTCCTTAATTCGTCTTTCTCTCTTTCCACCGTCCGTCTCTGTATCTTTCGTCTCTTCGACTCTCGATTTTGTTCCTTAAAAATCCACATTTATCACTCCCTATCACCTCCTGGTCGTACGATCAGTTTCATTGTAAGCTGGAAATTCCGTCACCTCCCACCCTTCAACTCCTGCGAAAATTCCCAGTCGACGTCAACTGTCTTAATTAGAAAAAAGGTGGGGAAAAAAAAGAAAGGTCTCTCATTGGTTAAACGAGTTCACACCTCCCCACCAATTATCCGAAACCACGACTCTTCCTCTGGCACTGATTGCAACGAAATAAAGAAAGACGCATAATCGATATCGATCCTCGTCAGGTCTGAGTGACTAGGCGAAGGCGTTTTGGAACCTTTAAATTATCTTGTTCACTGGACCTCCGGGAAATCCACGGAAATAGCGGGTTGCATCAAATTGATTTTCCAAGGATTAACTCGACGAAAGACAATAATTCGTCAGCAAAGTAGAAGTGGCAAGATAACGTGAAAGTCTTTTTTGGTTGATTGATTTCTGATTTACGGCTTATCAACCCTTTGAGGGTTATTTAAAAAAATAGCAAATATTTTTGTTTGGATTGTAAAATTTTTTTGGATATAATGATTTACTGTTACAAGTCCTCCTATTTAACCCATAGCTGGGGGAGAAGATGAAGATGCATACATTTTCCAAGGGTATTTGCGCGTAAGGGAATTTGACGAACACGTCTGGAACTAGAAGTTTTCAACCTTTCCTTAACCTCCCCCCTCTTCTCAATCTTCTCTTTCACTTTCACTCCTCATCCTGGGCATGACGATAAACTACATCCACGTCCTGGGTAAGACGATAAACTACATCCGACAGCAAGGCCATTGATCAGGAGGTTTGAAGAGCGTGAAGTCATGTTTTAATTGCTGGTGTTCCCAGGTCCACCCTGACCAGGGATGGTAGCACCCGTTAGGATCCCAGCTATGGGCAAATAGTTAACCCCAAACTGGTGCCAGAACATTATGAAAGCGTCAAAATAGGTTTTAATACTAGCAATACATTTTTGTAAAAGAAACTATTACCAGCAGTGAAGTTTTGAAGGAAAAAATTATTACCTGCAATACATTTTTAATATATATATATATATATATATATATATATATATATATATATATATATATATATATATATATATGTATTGCCAATGCTTTTTGAAAAAATATTGCCAGCAATACATTTTTGAGGGAAAAAATATTACAAGCAATAAAGGTCTTGTCGGCATTAAATAACCCATTGAACCAAACCAAACCAAACCACTTTCACTCCCTATAACATCCTAATGGCATTTCCGATTTTCTTGGGGTGAAATGATCAAAAAAGAAAATTTTTAAAAAAGGATGTTCAAGTCATGTAGCACAGTTGAGTAGTTCGTGCTCTGTAGCTATGGATGGAGTCTGTGCGGTGCTTATACGGTATTGCTGAGGGGAAGGCTTCCTAGATTTAAGCGGAGTGTTCTCCGTATGGAATCAACCGCCACATGTCGTAATCTATGGCGAGATTTTTCGAAGTTGTAGTTTGTAGGTTGACCTGTAGAGGGATGGTCCTCGTCAGGTATACTTGCTGAAGACACGCTCTCGCTTGAATGAATACTTCAACTTTTAACCCACATATATGTTGGAAACTGGTCAAGTGTTCAGCTTCGCATCCCCCTAACCAGTCAAGGAACGGATGGTGATAATGATGGTGATGGTGTTGAAGAATAACTTGAAAAATAAATGTTGTGGATTCCGAGATGAAATCCGGTCTCGAATGAATGACAAACGCAGGAAGGAAATATAGCAAATAAATATATTGACGTAATAATACAATTGGTAATACGGTTAGTAGATCCAGAAATGCGGTTAGTAGCAATAATAATCATCATAATAATAATAATAATAATAATATATATATATATATATATATATATATATATATATATATATATATATATATATTATGTGTGTGTGTGTGTAGTCTGGGAAATTCAGCATCGAAGTAGGACTTCCTTCTGAGTCTACGTGGTCGCAACTGTGACTCCTACAAAGCGGTTATCTCACACTCTTACTCTCTCACTGTCTCACCGTATCACTCTGTCTAACTGACTGTTCGACTTCCGGGTATTCACCGGCAGCAGTACAAGTACACACTGGTCGAGTCTACTTGTATCAAAAAGGTGTGGACCCCATAACAATAAATATACTTTTTTTTAATTTGTATAGATTTAAAACATCTAAAGGAAGAAATCCCTCATAACTTTTCTGAATTTACTCGATTTACTTATTTTCCCACTACAGATGGGACAGGAAATATATAAATAAATTTATCTTCCTTCCCACTACAAATGGGACAGGAAATACATAAATGAATCCATATTGGTAATTATTATGTTGATTGGTTATTATAAGCATTAGGAAATTCTTCAAATATTTATCTCATGGTCAGCTTTATGTAGCTATGTCTATAGTAAAAAATACTTGTTTCCCTGATAACTACAATCTAAATTCAACGTCAGTCGCCACCATCTTTCTTCTTGAATCTTGTTCATTTTCTGTCCTTTTCATCCCTATTCTCAGTATTCTCATTCACTTTCACTTCCGGTACTCGTGGCACTCCCGCCTTACTTTGGGGGTAATGATGAAACAAAAAGGAAAAAAAAAGTATAAATATGTTATTTGTACAGATTATTAAAACGGCTAAGAGAAGTAAGCATTCTTAAATTTAGTGACTTAAGTTGATTTACCTCCCTTTCCACTACAGATGGGACAGGAACTATAAAAATAAATATTTATCCCATGGTTTCTTCCCTGATAACTACAATCTAAATTCAACATCATTCGCCGTCATCTTTCTTCTTGAATCTTGTTTATATTCTGTCCTTTACTAAATCCTCCCTATTCTCAATATTCGCTTTCACTTTCACTTTCACTTTCACTGCCTGTAACGCTCTGTGTACTCGTTCGCATTCTTGACTTACTCAGAGGGAAATGATGAAACAAAAAAGGAAAAAAAGTATAAATATGTTATTTGTACAGATTATTAAAACGGCTAAGAGAAGTAAGCATTCTTAAATTTACCGATTTAAGTTGATTTACATCCTTTTCCAGTACAGATGGGACAGGAAATATATAAATAAATATTTATCTAATGGTCAGCATTATGTAGCTATGTCTATAGTAAGAAAAGCTTGCTTCCCTGATAACTACAATCTAAATTCAACATCATTCGCCGTCATCTTTCTTCTTGAATCTTGTTCATTTTCTGTCCTTTAATAAATCCTCTCTATTCTCAGTATCCGCTTTCACTTTCACTTTCACTTCCGGTAACGCTCTGCCTTCTCGTCCCCATTCCCGCCTTACTTAGAGGGAAATGATGAAACAAAAAGGAAAAAAGTACAAATATGTTATTTGTACAGATTATTAAAACGACTAAGGGAAGTAATCATTCATAAATTTAATGACTTAAATTGATTTACCTCCCTTCCCATTAAATATGAGACAGGAAATATATAAATAAATATTTATCTAATGGTCAGCTTTATAGAGCTATGTTTAAAATAAAAAAAATACTAGTGGACTTCGAAGAATGACACAAAAAAGTGTAGAAAACAGACGTCTAGCTGAAAAAGTTGTTTATACAGAAATCTGTGAGAGGTCAGCGAATTTAGATAACAATTTAATTTTTCCCTGTATGTAGGACGTGTATTCAGCTAGTATTTTGCAAAGAAAAAATAGATTTTTTTTCCAATTTTGTACAATTTAAATCTTTATTTGCAACTCTTACTCTATCGACAAATCGCTTGCCAACTCTCCAACTGTCATCAGATTCACCAACGCATCTAACGCAAAAAAAACTATGTCGAACTAATAAAACAAAAATCATTTCAGGTCGTTTTCTTTCATCGGGTTTCCACGCAGTTGCAACAGTCGGACAACAACAACAACAAAAAAAAATCAAAAAAAAAAAAAAAAATAACGAATGGTCTTTCCTCAAAATACTGGAAAATTCGTACCAAAACACAAATCGGCCAAAACACAGAAGGACAAGTAATACGATTTTATTGCTTAGTCCTGGAATATTGCGTTATGAAAAATCACGGCTTAATCAACAATTTCCGTCCTGTTTCGCGTCGCCCTCTCTCGTAACTGAGGCCCGCACATGCGTATTCGACCAAAAAGCGATCATAAATCGACAATAAACTGTAATAATGTTAGTCAGTCTCTCCCAATCAGTCTAATCTTGGAAACGCGTACTGGGATTTCTTTGCTACTTCAAACGATATGATATTTAAAGCGTAACATTAAACATTTTCTCTTGCCAAAACGTACAAACAGAAATAAAATGCCAGACTGATTTCATATCCTTTTATGCTATAAATTGGCATGGCGAAGAATAATATCGCTAGAAGCGAATTAAATTTTATTTCACTTCATTTTTTTTTGTTGCCGAACGCGTAAATTTATGTTAGCGCAAATCAAATTCAGAAAATTGCCTTTGAATCGAAAATAAAGAGTTCGATATCTAGAGCTAGCAAAGGAAAAATAACTAAACCCCTTCTAATAGTTTTTTTCTTCTCAGAGTGACCGAAAGCACATTGGATTCAAATCCACGTCTTTCTCACACGTGTTGGTGGAAACCCTCTCGGACTGATCGTCTCTTCATGTATGCAGCCGTATTCAGCACGCTCGAACAATTGTAGTTTCATGTTTGGAGGTTTTCAATTCAGAATTGCCTTTCTCCTAGACGGGGTGCCGCCCAAGGCTATAAGACTCAGTCTATCCTGCTATTCCCCATAGCTTTGAGAAGAGATGGATTCACACTTTTCCCAAAGGTATTTGGAGAAACCAGTCTCTCCTGCTATTTAATCTATAGCTGGAGGGACAAGAAATAGATTCACACCTTTCCCAATGTTATTTGTACATAAGTGGATGTAACGAACACAAAACGTAAAAAGAAAATGGGTCGACTGTATAAAAATAAATGAAGAAAAATTCATTGATTTATTTTACGGCTTATCAACCTTTATTAGGTATTCATACTTTTCTCAAGGGTACCTACACGTAAGTGAATGTAATGAACTTGACTGGAATTCGAACTCTGTTCTCTGATACCGGAGGGGGGGCACGAATGTACATCTGCCTCAGTAGAAGTAGTTTGTCTTGGGCAAGAGAGCCTGACAAAGCCTAACCTACTACAGGCATGTTTGAATTCAGAGATTTCTTTCTCCTAGACCGGTTGCCACCCAACACTATAGAAACCATTCTGTCCTGCTATTTACTATTGCTGGGGTGGGGAGAGGCGATGGATTCATACTTTTCCCAGGAGCACGGACACGTAAGTGAATGTAATGAACCTGACTTGAATTCGCACCTCTTGAATAGTTTCATTCTTTCAACAGTCATATAAAATTTGAGATTTATATTCACAAGTGGTGAATCATTGTTAGTGTAATAGTTAACAACACAGAAAGTGGATTGATAATAAATAAATAAATTCATCTGTCCTCCCGACAACTATGGGTTAAATAGTAGGATAAAGTATAATTTCTAGCCTTGGTTGGGGGCCAGTCTTAAAGAACAATACTGAATTCAAGACTGTGGATAAGACAACGACAAACTACACCAACATATTTTCTAAGAATTCACGGCAAATTTTTAATAATAAAGAAAAGGGAAATTGTGGAAAGCCCTTATCGCTTACCTCCTAATATGATATGGTATTTTAAGAAGATTCAGAAAGGTGCTAAAAGCTCTTCGTATAATTTGTTAGTTTAATCGGATTTTGGGGAGTGCACTGCACCGAGAATTTTTCAGCACCCTCCGTAATAAAGCCAACTTTAGTAATATTTTCTTAAAAATTAGTTAGAAACAAAGAAAAGAGTATTGACCTGTTATGTGGTATTTGTCTTTTCTGTATGGCAGCGAATGTTGGACAATCTCCTCAAAGATAAAGAAGTGATTTGAAGCAACTGAAATGTGGTTCTACAGAAAGATGCTGAAAATACCAATGGACCAAACATGTGAGCAAAGAAAAGGTTTTAGGGAAAATGGAAACAAAAAGGAAAATTATACATAACATTAGAAAGAGAAGGCTGAAATTCCTGAAGGACGGGAAATTGTGGAGAGCCATGACCGCCTAAAACCTGAAGAGACACGGCACATAGAAGAAGAGGAGTGAGCTTGGGTAAATGAAAGGCGGACCAAGTTTAAGGAGATATAACGAGAAGACAAAATTTGTTAAGATCTACAAAGGACAGGAAATTGTGGAGAGCCATGATCGCTGACGTCCTGAAAGAACACGGCACATAGAAGAAGAGGAATGAGGTTGTGCAAATGGAGGCAGAACAAGGTTTAAAAGAAATAACAAAAAGACAATATTAATAGCAACAAAGGAGAGGAAATTGTGGAGAGCCATGATCGCTGACGCCCTGAAAGAACACGGCACATAGAAGAAGAGGTTGAGTTGTTTAAATGGAAGAGCAACAAAGGCAGAACAAGGTTTAGGAACAAATAAAAAAATGGAGGCAGAACAAGGTAAAACACTATTAAGAGCAACAAATGAGAGGAAATTGTGGAGAGCCATGATCGCTGACGTCCTGAAAGAACACGGCACATAGAAGAAGAGGAATGGGGTTGTGTAAATGGAGGCAGAACAAGGTTTAGGAGAAATAACAAAAAGACACTATTAAGAGCAACAAATGAGAGGAAATTAAGACGTCCTGAAAGAACACGGAGAAGAGGAAAGGCAGAACAAGGAAGAGCCAAGATCGCTGAAGCCCTGAAAGAACACGGCACATAGAAGAAGAGGAATGAGGTTGTGTAAATAGAGGCAGAACAAGGTTTAGGAGAAATAACAAAAAGACACTATTAACAGCAACAAAGGAGAGGAAATTGTGGAGAACCATGATCGCTGACGTCCTGAAAGAACACGGCACATAGAAGAAGTAGACAAAACCTACTAAGAACTACAAAGGAGAGGAAGATGTGGTGACCGTGATCGCCTACGTTCTTAAAGGAGAGAGCATATAAAGGAAGAAGTTGTTGTAGTCCCATTAAACATTACATCATTCATTGTCTTCATTGCCTCTTCAGAGAGGCTTAGCTGTAAAGGTCTGATGTGGTGGAATTAAGGAATGGAGCTCATCTGAACATTTTCCATGGAAACAACGACAGAGTAGAGAGAGGCTTAGCTGTAAAGGTCTGAACTGGTGGAACTAAGGAATAGAGCTCATCTGAGCATTTTCCATGGACATAAGGGTAGAGTAGAGAGTGGCTTAGCTGTAAAGGTCTGAACTGGTGGACCTAAGGAATGGATCTAATCTGAACATTTTCCATGGAAACAACGACAGAGTAGAGAGAGGCTTAGCTGTAAAGGTCTGAACTGGTGGACCTAAGGAATGGATCTAATCTGAACATTTTCCATGGAAACAACGACAGAGTAGAGAGAGGCTTCACTCTAAAGGTCTGAACAGGTGGACCTAAGGAATGGATCTCATCTGAACATTTTCCATCGAAACAACGACAGGGAAGAGAGACGCTTAGCTGTAAAGGTCTGATGTGGTGGAACTAAGGAATGGAGCTCATCTGAAAATTTTCCATTGAAATAACGATAGAGTAGAGAGAGGCTTAGCTGTAAAGGTCTGAACTGGTGGAACTAAAGAATGGATCTCATCTGAACATTTTCCATGGAAACAACGACAGAGTAGAGAGAGGCTTAGCTGTAAAGGTCTGAACTGGTGGAACTAAGGAATGGAGCTCATCTGAACACTTTCCATTGAAATAACGATAGAGTAGAGAGAGGCTTAGCTGTAAACGTCTGAACTGGTGGAACTAAGGAATGGATCTCAACTGAACATTTTCCATCGAAACAACGATAGAGTAGAGAGAGGCTTAGCTGTAAAGGTCTGAATTGGTGGAACTAAGTAATGGAGCTCATCTGAACATTTTCCATGGAAATAACGATTGAGTAGAGAGAGGCTTAGCTGTAAAGGTCTGAACTGGTGGAACTAAGGAATGGTGCTCATCTGAACATTTTCCATAGAAATAACGATAGAGTAGAGAGAGGCTTAGCTGTAAAGGCCTGAACTGGTGGAACTAAGGAATGTAGCTCATATGAATATTTTCCTTGGAAATAACGATAGAGTAGAGAGAGGCTTAGCAGTAAAGGTCTGAACTGGTGGAACAAAGGAATGGAGCACATCTGAACACTTTCCATTGAAATAACGACAGAGTAGAGAGGGCTTCGCTCTAAAGGTCTGAACTGGTGGAACTAAGGAATGGAGCTCATCTGAACACTTTCCATTGAAATAACGATAGAGTAGAAAGAGACTTAGCTGTAAAGGTCTGAAATGGTGGAACTAAGGAATGGAGCTTATCTGGACACTTTCCATTGAAATAACGATAGAATAGAGAGAGGCTCAGCTGTAAAGGTCTGAACTGGGGGAACTAAGGAATGGAGCTCATCTGAACACGTCCCATTGAAATAACGATAGAGTACAAAGAGGCTTACCTCTAAAGTTCTGAACTGGTGTAACTATGGAATGGAACTCATGAGAACATTTTCCATGGAAATAACGATAGAGTAGAGAGAGCCTTAGCTGTAAAGGTCTGAACTGGTGGAACAAGGAATGGATCTCATCAGAACATTTTCCATTGAAATAACGATAGAATAGAAAGAAGCTTAGCTGTAAAGGTCTGAATTGGTGGAACTAAGGAATGGAGCTCATCTGGACACATTCCATTGAAATAACGATAGAGTAGAGAGAGGCTTAGCTGTAAAGGTCTGAACTGGTGGAACTAAGGAATGGATTTCATCAGAACATTTTCCATTGAAATAACGATAGAGTAGAGAGAGGCTTAGCTATAAAGGCCTGAACTGGTGGAACTAAGGAATGGAGCTCATATGAACATTTTCCATGGAAACAACGATGGAGTAGAGAGAGGATTAGCTGTAAAGGTCTGAACTGGTGGAACTAAGGAGTGGAGCTCATCTGAAAAATTTCCATGGAAATAACGATAGAGTAGACAGTGGTTTATCTGTAAAGGTCAGAACTGGAGGAACTAAGGAATGGAGCTCATCTGAACACTTTCCATTGAAATAACGATAGAATAGAGAGAGGCTTAGCTGTAAAGGTCTGAACTGGGGGAACTAAGTAATGGAGCTCATCTGAACATTTTCCATGGAAATAACGATAGAGTAGAAAGAGGCTTAGCTGTAAATGTCTGAACTGGTGGAACTAAGGAATGTAGCTCATCTGAAAATTTTCCATTGAAATAACGATAGAGTAGAAAGAGGCTTACCTCTAAAGTTCTGAACTGGTGGAACCATGGAATGGAACTCATGAGAACATTTTCCATGGAAATAACGATAGAGTAGAGAGAGGCTTAGCTGTAAAGGTCTGAACTGGTGGAACTAAGGAATGGATCTCATCAGAACATTTTCCATTGAAATAACGATAGTGTAGAGAGAGGTTTAGCTATAAAGGCCTGAACTAGTGGAACTAAGGAATGGAGCTCATATGAACATTTTCCATGGAAACAACGACAGAGTAGAGAGAGGATTAGCTGTAAAGGTCTGAACTGGTGGAACTAAGGAATGGTGCTCATATGAACAGTTTCCATGGAAACAACGATAGAGAGAGGCTTAGCTGTAAAGGTCTGAACTGGTGGAACTAAGGAGTGGAGCTCATCTGAAAACTTTCCATGGAAATAACGATAGAGTAGACAGTGGTTTATCTGTAAAGGTCTGAACTGGTAGAACTAAGGAATGGAGCTCATCTAAACACTTTCCATTGAAATAAAGATAGAATAGTGAGAGGCTTAGCTGTAAAGGTCTTAACTTGGGGAACTAAGGAATGGAGCTCATCTGAACATTTTCCATGGAAATAACGATAGAGTAGAAAGAGGCTTAGCTGTAAAGGTCTGAACTGGTGGAACTAAGGAATGGATCTCATCAGAACATTTTCCATTGAAATAACGATAGAGTAGAAAGAGGCTTACCTCTAAAGTTCTGAACTGGTGGAACTATGGAATGGAACTCATGAGAACATTTTCCATGGAAATAACTATAGAGTAGAGAGAGGCTTAGCGGTAAAGGTCTGAACTGGTGGAACTAAGGGATGGATCTCATCAGAACATTTTCCATTGAAATAACGATAGAATAGAAAGAAGATTAGCTGTAAAGGTCTGAATTGGTGGAACTAAGGAATGGAGCTCCTCTGAACACATTCCATTGAAATAACGATAGAGTAGAGAGAGGCTTAGCTGTAAAGGTCTGAACTGGTGGAGAACTGTAAGGAATGGAACTAAGGAATGGAGCTCATATGAACAGTTTCCATGAAACAACGATATGAACATTTTCCATGGAAACAACGATGGAGTGAGAGGATTAAATAACGCTGTAAAGGTCTGAACTGGTGGAACTAAGGAATGGAGCTCATATGAACAGTTTCCATGGAAACAACGATAGAGAGAGGCTTAGCTGTAAAGGTCTGAACTGGTGGAACTAAGGAGTGGAGCTCATCTGAAAACTTTCCATGGAAATAACGATAGAGTAGACAGTGGTTTATCTGTAAAGGTCTGAACTGGGGGAACTAAGTAATGGAGCTCATCTGAACATTTTCCATGGAAATAACGATAGAGAAGAAAGAGGCTTAGCTGTAAATGTCTGAACTGGTGGAACTAAGGAATGGAGCTCATCTGAACCTTTTTCCATTGAAATAAGGATAGAGTAGAAAGAGGCTTACCTCTAAAGTTCTGAACTGGTGGAACCATGGAATGGAACTCATGAGAACATTTTCCATGGAAATAACGATAGAGTAGAGAGAGGCTTAGCTGTAAAGGTCTGAACTGGTGGAACTAAGGAATGGATCTCATCAGAACATTTTCCATTGAAATAACGATAGTGTAGAGAGAGGCTTAGCTATAAAGGCCTGAACTGGTGGAACTAAGGAATGGAGCTCATATGAACATTTTCCATGGAAACAACGATAGAGTAAAGAGATGATTAGCTGTAAGGTCTGAACTGGTGGAACTAAGGAATGGTGCTCATATGAACAGTTTCCATGGAAACAACGATAGAGAGAGGCTTAGCTGTAAAGGTCTGAACTGGTGGAACTAAGGAGTGGAGCTCATCTGAAAACTTTCCATGGAAATAACGATAGAGAGAGGCTTAGCTGTAAAGGTCTGAACTGGTGGAACTAATGAATGGAGCTCATCTAACACTTTCCAATGAAATAAGGATATTTACAAAGAAGCTTAGCTGTAAAGATCTGAACTGGTGGAACTAAGGAATGGAGCTTATCTGAACATTTTCCATGGAAATCACGATAGAGTAGAGAGAGGCTTAGGTGTAAAGGTCTGAACTGGTGGAACTAAGGAATGGAGCTATTCTGAACATTTTCAATGGAAATAACGATAGAGTAGAGAGAGGCTTAGCTGTAAAGATCTGAACCGGTGGAACTAAGGAATGGAGATCATATGAATATTTTCCATGGAAATAACGATAGAGTAGAGAAAGGCTTAGCTGTAAAGATCTGAACCGGTGGAACTAAGGAATGGACCTCATCTGAACATTTTCCATTGAAATAATGAGAGAGTAGAGATAGGCTTAGCTGTAAAAGTCTGAACTGGTGGAACTAAGGAATGAAGCTCATACGAACATTTTCCATGGAAACAACGATAGAGTAGAGAGAGGCTTAGCTCTAAAGGTCTGAACTGGTGGAACTAATGAATGGAGCTCATATGAACACTTTCCAAGAAAATAACGATAGAGTAGACAGTGGTTTATCTGTAAAGGTCTGAACTGGTGGAACTAAGGAATGGAGCTCATCTGAACACTTTCCATTGAAATAACGATATAGAAAGAGGATTCGCTCTAAAGGTCTGAACTGGTGGAACTTAGGAATGGAGCTCAGCTGAACACTTTCCATTGAAATAACGATAGAGTAGAGAGAGGCTTAGCTGTAAAGGTCTGAACTAGTGGAACTAAGGAATGGATCTCATCAGAACATTTTCCATTGAAATAACGATAGTGTAGAGAGAGGCTTAGCTATAAAGGCCTGAACTGGTGGAACTAAGGAATGGAGCTCATATGAACATTTTCCATGGAAACAACGATAGAGTAGAGAGAAGCTTAGCTCTAAAGGTCTGAACTGGTGGAACTAAGAATGGACCTCATATGAACAGTTTCCATGGAAATAACGATAGAGTAGACCGCGGTTTATCTGTAAAGGTCTGAACTGGTGGAACTAAGGGATGGAGCTCATCTGAACACTTTCCATGGAAATAACGATAGAATAGAGAGAGGCTTAACTGTAAAGGTCTGAACTTGTGGAACTAATGAATGGAGCTCATCTAACACTTTCCAATGAAATAAGGATAGATAGAAAGTGTGACGGGTACACACCTGGCCCAGGGTCGAATCCTTTGGTTACGGCGCCAACTGTGACGTCGCTCCTCCTGGTCGCTCTTCGCTGTTCCAAGTGTGCCGTTCCAACCCCTTGGTTAGATGATCACCAGCCTCGCCTTTCCCAACCCGCTTCCAATACCTGGTTGCTAAAGCAACTCTACTGATCTCCGGTCTGTCTACCCACGTTGTGTTTAGATCTTAGACAGACGGGACCAGCAGGGATTGGGCCGTATGCAAAAGTTGAGTCCGACGGGGTGGCAAAACACAAGTAAAAAAAAAAACTCACGAGACAAAAAATTACTGATAAAAAAGGGTAACAACCTTTATATCTAATGTCCGTTACATAAAAATTGTTCTTATTTCCCGACCCGCTTTGTGGACTATGGCACCAAGCTTCTATCATACAACTTAAAGATTTCGAGTTGTCTACTCTTTAGAATTGTGTATGTCGGAGTGGTTTTAGTTCGACACTGGGGCTATTCTCTATCAGTCGTTCGCAGCTGATTCTTCTCTTCGGCTTGAGTTGTATTTCTTCACTTCGATCTGGTTTGGCCGAATTCTGATCTCGGGCTTGGCTTGATTTCAACTTCTTCTTCTTCCGTCCAGCAACTCTTTTCTGTCGACTGAGGTGGAACTGATTTGCTTGTTTGGTCTGCAACTTTACTTCTTGTCTGGCCTGCAACTCTTCGGCCTGTCTTTGACTCGGCTGCAACTTCTCTGTGGCTTTCGAGCAATCTTCTTCTTCTTCTTCTTGGGTGGAAGGATTTCTTGTCTTAGGATTCTCTTGCCGCAAGGGAGGAATGAACTGGACCCGATGCCCGCGTTCCAACTGTTCTGGTCGTCTAACCCGCAACTCAGCCGCAACTGATTTCTGTCGACTGGGGTCCTGCTTTTATTGACGCCGCAACAAACCGGGGTGGGTTTGCCGGCGTCAGAGGTTTCTCGATAATTCCAATAGCCGCATTATTTCTGTTTTCCCATTATCGCTATTATTTTCACCCCTACTTCCTCACAGTGCCTCTGGGGGAGGGGAGGACGCTTACCCATCTCTCCCGGTCTCTCGTATGTCAGGTGACCGTTTTCGACCAATGGTTCCTGATCGAGCATTCCTCCTCCTCCTTCCCGCATGCCACGTGACCGTTTTCGACCAATGGTTCTTGATCGAGCATTCTCCCTCCTCTTTCCGCATATCACGTGACCGCTTTCGGCTAATGAGATTGTGGTTGGGCGCCTCCCGCACATATGTGACGGGCGTGGCTTATACCGTTCTTGTTAAAAAAAAACAAAATCTAACTTGGCCTTTTTCGCATACGAAAAATGATAATCTTGGCTTTTTCTCACCTGGGTTCTGTCAAAACAGCCGCCGCTAATTAGATATGACTTCAGGGAGGATTTTTTCTGCCTTTTTGGCGTCCTGTGTGAGCCAAAAGCAATTGTCTTTTTCACCACTTTGTATTTGTTCAGACCCGATAGACAAAAATCTTAATTATTTGAATTGAAAATGTCTTCGCTTCTTCATCCTGGGAGTCTGATCCTTAACAGGTCAGAACCTGTATACAATTCCAGCGGTCACCCCCTCATCCCAAAGACACCTTTCCTCCGATTAAAATTTCGTTCCCATTGTTCTAAAAAAATTCCCTTTCTCCAAATTGATAATGAGTCTCTCTACGCAAAAGTCGGTCATGTGTTCCGACCGACATTTTTTTATCAATCTCCTATACGCTTATCCTTTCTCCCTCTAAATGACTTTCCCTTCTAAATAATATTTTTCCATTGTCTCTCGAAAATCGGTCAAGATGTTGGCCTAAATACCTTTCTGATACCTGTTTTCGCTAATAATTTGTATTTCTCGACCCTCTCTTTTCTTCCCTGGTCCTTCCTTTTATCTTCCTCTTTTTTTTTTTTTTTAAGATCGTCTAAGTACAACTTAGTGAATTATTTTCAACTCAATTATTCTTCGTCTAAGAAAAAAACTAACAACTGGTTAATAAACCGAGTAAAAAAAAATTAAATCATATTTCTATGAATATTTCTAATAATGCAAGGTGCCACAATCCTCCCCTAACCGATTTGTCATTTACCCATAAATGACACCTAAACCCAATTACATCATTTAACATGCACCATGCATTTGTCTCATGCAATTCTATTCTACTTTCTAACATGCAAGGGTAATATTCTTTTCCTGCAATGTAATGTTCTTTCCATCTACTTTTGTTCTACATGCAATGTAATGTTCTTTTCATTTCCTTCTGTTCTACATGCAATGTAATGTTCTTTTCATTTTCTTCTGTTCTACATGCAAGGGTAATGTTCTTTTCATCTTCTTCTGTTCTACATGCAATGTAATGTTCTTTTCATTTTCTTTTTGTTCTACATGCAATGTAATGTGTGCGTGTGTCTGTAGGTGCAGATATGTTCACTGTGGTTTGTTCTTCTTGGTCAATGTTTTCCTCTCCGCTGTGGGAGGTTTTTCCGCCGCACGTGGTGGTCTTATGCCAGCCTCCTCCATTGGTCTTTCAGCAATTTCTTCGCCAGTCCTGTCTGAGTAAGGAACACCGCTCGGCATCTCCCTCTCGAGTTGCTGCATGCTCACTATACTGTCGTTCGCTAATCTCCTCTTACTCTTAATCTTCCATATTAATACACCCCCGATGGTTATAACTAGGAATGTACCCATTACTATTGACCAACTTATCGCGATCTGCTCATCGTCTTCCCAAGCCACACCTTCGTTTCCCAACGCACTTAACTTATCTCTTAATTGATCCATATCGATCTTTTCTATTGGCTTCATTAATACTGGCATCTTATTTAAGGTAACATTAGAGAATCTCTTCACTATCGGCTCCCATAATTCTGTACAATTGACTAAGCCTCTACCAATCATCTCTATGAGTGAATCTTTTTCTTCATATCTTTCTTCCATCTGGTAATAGGGGGGCAAGGAGATGGACACCCCAACCGCCGAACATCCCATGGGTAACGTCACCATGGATAACGGTGGCCTTATTCTTAATGTCCTTGTGGACTCTCCCCCACATACCCTAGACAGGCTGATATGTTTCTGTGTGGCTACTGCCCACACCTCGTCTGAAACACTGATAGCTTGTGGTAATGCCGAGTTTGTTAATACCTCTACTTGGCAGATTCTTTTTGATTCCTTCCCCCCTCCCTTCAAACAATTCTAATATGCACAGTCTGCGGTTACCAGTTTTATAGATAGGGCTCAACGAGGTACAAGTCCCCAGGGTATCATCTCTACACCTTCTAGCTTCTTCAGCTGATAGCAACATGAATTTCGTTCTCCCCGAATTTAATGCTATGTAGTCTGCTTCCACCTTGTACCTTGCTATCATTCCCAAACCTTGATCTCTTCTGGGGTAGGGAATGGGTAAGTTTATAACCTGGTATATCTCGAATATACTCTCGCTATCTAGTAACGGGACAGATATCACTACCAATAATCGCCTATTTTCTAACAAGGTCACACACCCTAGTGCGTTGTAATACTTCCACAATTCTTTAGTGGGGTCCACTGGTAGCCTTAAATGGCGGGGTAATTCGGCCTGTATGCCAAGTAGTGCTTCCCTTAGGTTACCCGGGTTTACTATACTTGGGGAGAGGTGTCCTAATGACAGCATGTCTAATTGTGCTCTCACGTGTTCCAGCAAGGTCGTCAACGACTGACTAGTTTGTCGTACTTTATTCGTAATCGTCATTAGCTGGAAATATTTTTGCATGAATCCGCTTATTTCCTGTAATTCAACCATTACAGTTTCTGTATTATTAATTACCTCTTGTCTCAATTTCGCCAGGTTGTCTATTAACCAATTTATTCTGGCTCTATTTTTGGATACTTCTAACCTTGTCACATTTAATATCGTCACACTCTCTCTTGCCACCTGGGCAAGCGTCCTCTGGTTTACTTCCACTTGTCCCAGTTTCCTTCTTATGAATTTAACGTCATCTTCAGTTACTGTCCCAAACAAGACACTCAATGCCTTTCCCACAATCGGAAGTACGGATCTCCGTTCCCGCGTCTGCAGTAACTCTATTCCCTGCAGGTAGTTTTGCATGTCTTTCCATTGAGCCTCTATCATAGTGGCTTCTGATTCTAGGGAGTGCAATAAACTAAGATACCCTTTGTGCTTGGGATAATCTTGTCCTACTTTCAATCGGGCTGCATCCAGCTGCGTCAGCTCGTTTCCTAACTTATCTAATAGCGACTCATACGGGTTCAAATCTATCACGAATGTGACCAACCACTTAGACCTGGTTATTATTACTTGGCTCGTTTTTTTAAAAATGGTGTTTCGGCTGCGTTTCCCGGCTTCCGCCATCGTCACCACCAGCGTGGCTATCACCATCATCGTCATCACCAACCCTTTCATCTTGATCATTCCTGAAAGGTAACAAATTCTCTTGTTGTTATTCTTCACAACCACTTAGTCTCGCTCGACTCATCACTCAATCATTTCATAACTTTTTTCTAAGTTCGGCTCTTCCCTCCCCTAACTAACCTCTAGCAGACAGAATGGTCTGGTCAGGTGTGCGTGGCGCTCACTCTAAAGGTCGTACTTCATGACACCACTGATGGCCAATCAATAATGCCAATAATTCTTCCGTTCCTCGTGAGGTGCAGCCCGCGACTCCATCCCCTCCACTCACATCTATCATAGTCAGCCAATAGGATTTAGGATGAGCCAGTGTCGTTATCTGTCGACACTAAATGCTTCTATTCTGCTCAGCCCTTTTGTTCTGCTGAGATTTGGGGTTCTTCTCCCTCCCTGATCTCATCCTCTGAGGTGATTCCTGCTCAATCTCTAACCTTCTTTCTGTGTTTAACTCCCGTCCAGGAGGTTTTTTGTCCTCTTCTTCATCCCCTGATTCTTCTTTCTGTTTAGAGTCTTCGCCTTGGATGTCTTCAATACCTCTCGACTCTATGTCTAAACTTCTCCTGTTCCTTATCCTTTCCTTAAGCTGGGAAAGGGGTATTTGATCCTCCTCCTCCCACTCGCTGGGCCCTTCGTCCTGTTCAGGGTGCCTCTTTTAGAGCCTTCGACTGCTTGATTGGGCCTCTTCGTCTTTTCTTCCTTTTCTTCGGACATGGGGTGATGGCGATCTCACGGGGTCTTCTCTGCACTGATTCAGTCGACGACTGAACATCGCTAATCCCGTTGAGGGTTCCAACTCTGTCACTCGGGCTGCTTCGTTTATCTGGTCAAGTCGACCTATCTCCTCATCTTCTTCGGAGTCTTCCTCCGTCTCCATTTCTTCTGGTTCAACCAGAGTTACCTTCCTTTTCCTTGTCTTCTTAGGCCTCGGCTCGCTCATTTCCAGGTTAGCTATTTCAGCCTTCTTCAGATCATTGGTATGAACCCTCCTCGCTCGTCCTGCCACTTGATCCCATATTACATATGATACTGGGCCCGTCTGCTCTACTATCCGGTAGTACGGTTCCCATCTCTGGTCCAGTTTTCCTTCTCTCTGGTGGATCTTATAGTAGACAGAGTCTCCAACCTTCAATTCTACCACCTTTCTTTCGGCGTTCACCCTCTCATTTCTTTTCTTCTGGGCCCTCTTTATTCTTCTTCTGGCCTGTAAGAATATCTTATGTTGCTGTTCCAGCAATAGTTGATGATGATCTTCTCCCATATACCTTCTTCGGGGCTTCAGTAGGTTATCTACAGGCAGGACCACGTCTCTGCCAAACAACAAAAAATAAGGAGAAAATCTGGAGGTTTCGTTTATCGTAAACCTCACGGCGCCAGAGCCTGCGTCAAATACAATCCTAATTTCCAGTGTTTTCTCTGACCAACTTGGCCAATACATCTCCCAAGGTTCTATGAAACCTTTCCACTTTAGCATTTCCCTGGGGGTGATATGGGGATGTTTTTATGTGCTCTACATTCAAACGTGTCAAAACTTCTCTCATGATGCTGTTTACATTCTCCGTGCCATTATCTGTTACCAATTGCACAGGGCACCATACCTAGGAAGATTTCACTTATTATCAACCCGGCCACAGTTCTGGCCTTCTAGTCTGGTACTGCAAATGCTTCAGGCCAATTTGTTAGCCAATCGACAAAACTCACTATATAGTTGTTTCCTTGTGCAGTTTCCCCATATGGTCCTGATACATCCATACTCACCTTCTCGAAGGGGAAGTTTGGTACGTCTGTTTCCTCCAAGGGTGCCAATTCCTGCCTTCTGCTCTGCGACTGGCACACTACACAACTCCGAACATAGTTAGTGACTTCTCCGTACAGTTTGGGCCAATAGTACTTTCTTCCTATGAGATCACATGTCCTATCAATTCCCATGTGACCCAACCTTTCGTGGCACTGTTCCAATATCTCTGGTCTTAGACTTTTTGGGCACATACAACTTGGGCTTGACTTCTTCATCCCTTCCTGAGAGATAATACAGCCTTTCCTCTATTATGGCATACTTGGTGGTCTCTCCTGCCTTCACCTTCTCTCTCAGAGCAGCTATTTCACTGTCTGCTTGCTCCTTTTCAATTCCTTCTGTCCAGTAGGGATCGGTTATTATCTGGGCGTCCCCTTCTTCGTCCGATTCTAACATAGGGCGATCTTTTAGCTTATTAGAGTTAATTACTCCTATTCTATAGGCTTTATCATCCACTCCCTGTTCTACCTTTACAGACGATTCTGTTCTTTTTGGACCCGGGTCTTTTTGAGTCCTGTTTGAATTTTCAGCAACGGCGGTCGATCGATGTGATGTGACGTGGTTGTCTCAGGGTTGATCCTGGTCACGGCACCATATGTGACGGGTACACACCTGGCCCAGGGTCGAATCCTTTGGTTACGGCGCCAACTGTGACGTCGCTCCTCCTGGTCGCTCTTCGCTGTTCCAAGTGTGCCGTTCCAACCCCTTGGTTAGATGATCACCAGCCTCGCCTTTCCCAACCCGCTTCCAATACCTGGTTGCTAAAGCAACTCTACTGATCTCCGGTCTGTCTACCCACGTTGTGTTTAGATCTTAGACAGACGGGACCAGCAGGATTGGGCCGTATGCAAGTTGAGTCCGACGGGGTGGCAAAACACAAGTAAAAGAAAAAAAAAACTCACGAGACAAAAAAATTACTGATAAAAAAAGGTTAACAAACTTTTATATCTAATGTCCGTTACATAAAAATTGTTCTTATTTCCCGACCCGCTTTGTGGACTATGGCACCAAGCTTCTATCATACAACTTAAAGATTTCGAGTTGTCTACTCTTTAGAATTGTGTATGTCGGAGTGTGGTTTAGTTCGACACTGGGGCTAATCTCTATCAGTCGTTCGCAGCTGATTCTTCTCTTCGGCTTGAGTTGTATTTCTTCACTTCGATCTGGTTTGGCCGAATTCTGATCTCGGGCTTGGCTTGATTTCAACTTCTTCTTCTTCCGTCCAGCAACTCTTTTCTGTCGACTGAGGTGGAACTGATTTGCTTGTTTGGTCTGCAACTTTACTTCTTGTCTGGCCTGCAACTCTTCGGCCTGTCTTTGACTCGGCTGCAACTTCTCTGTGGCTTTCGAGCAATCTTCTTCTTCTTCTTCTTGGGTGGAAGGATTTCTTGTCTTAGGATTCTCTTGCCGCAAGGGAGGAATGAACCGGACCCGATGCCCGCGTTCCAACAGTTCTGGTCGTCTAACCCGCAACTCAGCCGCAACTGATTTCTGTCGACTAGGGTCCTGCTTTTATTGACGCCGCAACAAACCGGGGTGGGTTTGCCGGCGTCAGAGGTTTCTCGATAATTCCAATAGCCGCATTATTTCTGTTTTCCCATTATCGCTATTATTTTCACCCCTACTTCCTCACAGTGCCTCTGGGGGAGGGGAGGACGCTTACCCATCTCTCCCGGTCTCTCGTATGTCAGGTGACCGTTTTCGACCAATGGTTGTTGATCGAGCATTCCTCCTCCTCCTTCCCGCATGCCACGTGACCGTTTTCGACCAATGGTTGTTGATCGAGCATTCTCCCTCCTCTCTCCGCATATCACGTGACCGCTTTCGGCTAATGAGATTGTGGTTGGGCGCCTCCCGCACATATGTGACGGGCGTGGCTTATACCGTTCTTGTTATGGAGCTCATATGAACATTTTCCATGGAAACAACGATAGAATAGAGAGAGGCTTAGCTGTAAAAGTCTGAGCTGTTGGAACTAAGGAATGGAGCTCATCTGAACACTTTCCATTGAAATAAGGATAGAGTAGAAAGAGGATTAGCTGTAAAGGTCTGAACTGGTGGATCTAAGGAATGGACCTCATCTGAACACTTTCCATTGAAATAACGATAGAGTAGAGAGAGGCTTATCTGTAAAGGTCTGAACTGGGGGAACTAAGGAATGGAGCTCATCAGAGCACTTTCCACTGAAATAACGATAGAGTAGAGAGACGCTTAGCTGTAAAGGTCTGAAATGTTGGAACTAAGTAATAGATTTCATCTGAACATTTTCCATTGAAATAACGATAGAATAGAGAGAGGCTTAGCTGTAAATGTCTGAACTGATGGAACTAAGGAATGGAGCTATTCTGAACATTGTCCAATGGAAATAACGATAGAGTACAGAGAGGCTTAGCTGTAAAGGTCTGAACTGGTGGAACTATGAATGGTCATCTGAACTGATGGAAATAACGATAGTGTAGAGAGATTCTGAACAGGTTTTCAACTAAGGAATGGATCTCATCTAAAAACTTTCCATAGTTATAAGGATACAATAGAAAGAGGCGTAGCTGTAAATGTCTGAACTGGTGGATCTAAGGAATGGAGCTCATCTGAACACATTCCATTGAAATAACGATAGAGTAGAGAGAGGCTGTAAAGGTCTGAACTGGTGGAAAATGGTCATCTAACTGGTGGAAAGAAGCTGTAAAGGTCTGAATGGAACTCATCTAAAACATTTCCATTGTAACGATAGAATAGAGAGATGTAAATGTCTGAACTGGTGGAACTAGGGAATGGAGCTCATCTGAACACATTCCATTGAAATAACGATAGAATAGAAAAGAGGCGTAACTCAGCTGGATTCAAAACATTTCCATGAAATAACGATAGGTGGATAAATGTCTGAACTGGTGGAACTAATGGAGCTCATCTGAACACATTCCATTGAAATAACGATAGAATAGAGAGGCTTAGCTGTAAAGGTCTGAACTAGGTGGAACTAAGGAATGGATCTCAACTGAACACTTTCCATTGAAATAACGATAGAGTAGAACTAATGAATGGTGGAACTAATGAATGGAGCTCATCTAACACTTTCCAATGGAGTAAGGATAGATAGAAAGAAGCTTAGCTGTAAAGGTCTGAACTGGTGGAACTCAGTAATGGATTTCATCTGAACATTTTCCATTGAAATAACGATAGAATAGAGAGAGGCTTAGCTGTAAATGTCTGAACTGGTGGAACTAGGGAATGGAGCTCATCTGAACACATTCCATTGAAATAACGATAGAATAGAGAGAGGCTTAGCTGTAAAGGTCTGAACTGGTGGAACTCAGTAATGGATTTCATCTGAACATTTTCCATTGAAATAACGATAGAGTAGAGAGAGGCTTAGCTGTAAAGGTCTGAACTGGTGGAACTAAGGAATGGATCTCATCTAACAAATAACTTTCCAATGGAGTAGAGAGAGGCTTAGTAAGGATAGATAGAAAGAAGCTTAGCTGTAAAGGTCTGAACTGGTGGAACTCAGTAATGGATTTCATCTGAACATTTTCCATTGAAATAACGATAGAATAGAGAGAGGCTTAGCTGTAAATGTCTGAACTGGTGGAACTAAGGAATGGTGTTCATTTGAACACTTTCCATTGAAATAACGATAGAGTAGAGAGAGGTTTAGCTGTAAAGGTCTGAACTGGTGGATCTAAGGAATGTAGCTCACCTAAAAACTTTCCATAGTTATAAGGATAGAATAGAAAGAGGCGTAGCTGTAAAGGTCTGAATTGGTGGAACTAAGGAATGGATCTCATCTGAACACTTTCCATTGAAATAACGATAGAGTAGAGAGAGGCTTAGCTGTAAAGGTCTGAACTGGTGGAACTAATGAATGGAGCTCATCTAACACTTTCCAATGGAGTAAGAATAGATAGAAAGAAGCTTAGCTGTAAAGGTCTGAACTGGTGGAACTAAGGAATGGAGCTCATCTGAACATTTTCCATGGAAATAACGATAGAGTAGAGAGAGGCTTAGGTGTAAAGGTCTGAACTGGTGGAACTAAGGAATGGAGCTATTCTGAACATTTTCAATGGAAATAACGATAGAGTAGAGAGAGGCTTAGCTGTAAAGGTCTGAACTGGTGGAACTAAGGAATGGAGCTCATCTGAACACTTTCCATAGAAATAACGATAGAGTAGAGAGAGGCTTAGCTGTAAAGGTCTGAACTGGTGGAACTAAGGAATGGATCTCATCAGAACATTTTCCATTGAAATAACGATAGAGTAGAGAGTGGCTTAGCTATAAAGGCCTGAACTGGTGGAACTAAGGAATGGATCTCATCTGAACACTTTCCATTGAAATAAGTATAGAGTAGAGAGAGACTTAGCTGTAAAGGTCTGAACTGGTGGAACTAAGGAATGGAGCACATCTGAACACTTTCCATTGAAATAAGGATAGAGTAGAGAGAGACTTAGCTGTAAAGGTCTGAACTGGTGGATCTAAGGAATGGAGCACATCTGAACACTTTCCATTGAAATAAGGATAGAGTAGAGAGAGACTTAGCTGTAAAGGTCTGAACTGGTGGAACTAAGGAATGGAGCACATCTGAACACTTTCCATTGAAATAAGGATAGAGTAGAGAGAGGCTTAGCTGTAAAGGTCTGAACTGGTGGACCTAAGGAATGGACGTCATCTGAACACTTTCCATTGAAATAACGATAGAGTAGAGAGAGGCTTTGCTCTAAAGGGCTGGACTGGTGGAACTAAGGAATGGATCTCATCTGAACACTTTCCATTGAAATAACGATAGAGTAGAGAGAGGCTTAGCTGTAAAGGTCTGAACTGGTGGAACTAAGGAATGGAGCTCATCTGAACATTTTCCATGGAAATAACGATAGAGTAGAGAGAGGCTTAGCTATAAAGGTCTGAACTGGTGGAACTAAGGAATGGATCGCATCTGAACATTTTCCATTGAAATAACGATAGAGTAGAAAGACCCTTAGCTGTAAAGGTCTGAACTCGTGGAACTAAGGAATGTAGCTCATCTAAAAACTTTCCATAGATATAAGGATAGAATAGAAAGAGGCATGGCTGTAAAGGTCTGAACTGGTGGAACTACGTCTGAACTTTTCCATGGAAATAACGATAGAATAGAAAAGAAGCTTAGGTAAATGTCTGAAATGGTGGAACAAGGAATGGAGAACACACTTTCCATTGAAATAACGATAGAGTAGAGAGAGAGAGGAAAGGTATGAACTGGGGAACTAAGGAATGGAGCTCATCTGAAAATTTTCCTTGGAAATAACGATTGAGTAGAGAGAGGCATAGCTGTAAAGGTCTGAACTGGTGGAACTAAGGAATGGAGCTCATATGAACATTTTCCATGGAAACAACGATTGAGTAGAGAGAGGCATAGCTGTAAACGTCTGAACTGGTGGAACTTAGGAATGGAGCTCATCAGAACACTTTCCATTGAAATAACGATAGAGTAGAGAGAGGCTTAGCTGTAAAGGTCAGAATTGGTGGAACTAAGAAATGGAGCTCATCTGAACACATTCCATTGAAATAACGATAGAGTAGAAAGAGACTTAGCTGTAAAGGTCTGAACTGGTGGAACTACGGAATGGAGCTCATCTGAACACTTTCCATTGAAATAAGGATAGAGTAGAGTGAGGCTTAGCTGTAAAGGTCTGAATTGGTGGAACTAAGGAATGAAGCTCATCAGAGCACTTTCCACTGAAATAACGATAGAGTAGAGAGACGCTTAGCTGTAAAGGTTTGAACTGGTTGAACTAATGAATGGTCCTCATCTGAACATTTTCCATGGAAATAACGATAGAGTATAGAGAGGCTTAGCTGTAAAGGTCTGAACTGTTGGATCTAAAGAATGGACCTCATCTGAACACTTTCCATTAAAATAACGATAGAGTAGAGTGAGGCTTAGCTGTAAAGGTCTGAACTGGTGGAACTAAGGAATGTAGCTCATCTGAACATTTTCCATGGAAATAACGATAGAGTACAGAGAGGCTTAGCTGTAAAGGTCTGAACTGGTGGATCTAATGAATGGACCTCATCTGAACACTTTCCATTAAAATATTGATAGAGTAGAGTGAGGCTTAGCTGTAAAGGTCTGAACTGGTGGAACTAAGGAATGGAGCACATCTGAACATTTTCCATGGAAATAACGATAGAATAGAGAGAGGCTTAGCTGTAAAGGTCTGAACTGGTGGAACTAAGGAATGGAGCTCATCTGAACACTTTCCATTGAAATAGCGATATAGTAGAGAGAGGCTTAGCTGTAAAGGTCTGAACTGGTTGAACTAAGGAATGGTGCTCATCTGAACATTTTCCATGGAAATAACGATAGAGTATAGAGAGGCTTAGCTGTAAAGGTCTGAACTGTTGGATCTAAGGAATGGACCTCATCTGAATACTTTCCATTAAAATAACGATAGAGTAGAGTGAGGCTTAGCTGTAAAGGTCTGAACTGGTGGAACTAAGGAATGGACGTCATCTGAACACTTTCCATTGAAATAACGATAGAGTAGAGAGAGGCTTCACTCTAAATGTCTGAACTGGTGGAACTAATGAATGGAGCTCATCTGAACCCTTTCTATTGAAATAGCGATATAGTAGAGAGAGTCTTAGCTGTAAAGGTCTGAACTGGTGAAACTAAAGAAATGGAGCTCATCTGAACATTTTCCATGGAAATAACTATAGAGTAGAGAGAGGCTTAGCTGTAAAGGTCTGAACAGGTGGAACTATGGAATGGAATTCATCTGAAAATTTCTATGAATATAACGATAGAGTAGAGAGTGGTTTAGCTGTAAAGGTCTGAACTGGTGGAAATAAGGAATGGAGCTCATCTGAACATTTTCCATGGAAATAACAATAGAGTAGAAAGTGGTTTAGCTGTGAACTTCTGAACTGGTGGAACTAAGGAATTGTACTCATCAGAACACTTTCCATGGAAATAACACCAGAGCAGACAGAGGCTTATCTGTAAAGGTCTGAATTATGAAATGTTGTCTCATCCTCCATATTCACGTGATATCTCTCCTACTGATTACCTCTTATTCAAACATATTGAGATTTTCACATGCAATAAAACGTTCTCCAATAAGGAAGAGGTAATCAATGCATTTGAACTGCTTTTCACATCTGAGGATGAGAATTTTTTTAAAGATGGGATCCAAACTTCAGAGATACATTGGAAAACATTCATTCAACAACATGGTGCCTATTTCAATGAAATAAATTAGATATTTAACATTTCAGAAACGTTTTATTCATTTCCTATAAAGTGTGTCATTCCATGTGTGACAAACTAATATTAATAATTCCATATCCTATTTCTTCATGATTGATTCAATATGTAATTAACGATTTCACTCAAATTTTCTGATATTTTCTTTTTTGGAAAGAGTTTATCTTGATTCCTGGATTACATGTTAAAGTATCTTGGTTTTTTTTTTATCTGTCTATATTTCTGAGATGAGGTATTGTGTACACTATTTACATTATTCGGACTATTGTCCTCATCTTTGTCGCCAGATTTATTACAACGTTTCGGCCTTTCAGTATCTCTCTATATTTCTGAGATGAGGTATTATGTACACTATTTACATTATTCAGACTATTGTCCTCATCTCTGTCGCCATGTTTATTACAACGTTTCGGCCCTTCAATATTTGTCTATATTTCTGAGACGAGGTATATTTATTATTCAGACTATTGTCCTCATCTTTGTCACCATATTTATTACAATGTTTCGGCCGTTGTACGCTCTGGACTTCTTCAGGTGGTTGGATTGTCGAACTGATACATTTATTTCGCTCACTGGGCTAGAGTGCTCTAGTTCTACGTGATATGTCTAATGGATGTCAGTTTTCTCCTGTTAAATCCTTAAGGACACATGGGACAGTAGATAAAGGCGTGGGTTAGATTCAGTGACAGGACCCAAAGTGTGTGAGTTCAATATCCGGTTAGGGCAGTGGAGAACTTTCAGAGGCGAATTAATCGTAAATGTAAATACCTATGTCATCAACATCGACCCCCCCTTTCCTCCTCATCAGTACTTTGGACTCGGGAGGGAAAGCAAGAACGCTGTTTTCTATTAGAAGTATTGTAACCATGATCTTATCATGACGAATGACCGACACAGTTTCCAAAATCGGAAATTATAGAAGAAGATTATGTAGTCTGTCTGGTAGTCCGCTATTAGCGTTATCCATTAAATATTTCTGGAATCTAATCAGAATATCACTGCCGAGGTTTACTGCCGGCAACAGGGTGAAATGCACATTCAAAATGCGATCGGAATTGGTTCATCGACGTGGTCCAATCCTGCTTCATCATGATAATGTTCGGCCACGTGTTGCCAAGCTGACACTGTAGAAACTCACCGATGTTAGATTCGAGGCTTTGGCCACATCCATCATATTGTCCTGCTCACTTGCTCAATATCTCGCACTTTTTCAGGTACCTTGACACTGTTTTAAGCCAAAAGATATTCATTTGTAACAAAGATGCAGAAACGTTATTCAAAGATTTCTTGGCGTCCAATCTTTTGTTTAGTTGTTTACGGTTCCTATTTTGACTGATTAAAATATTGTTTAATTACAAACCTATTCTACGTTCAAGTTCCTTATGTCTTTTTGTAAATTTCTAATAACTGATCCATACACCAGGGTATATAATATTTTTAGTATTTAGTAAGTTCATAGGTTGAAGTTTTATGATAAATTTAACGTAAGCGCCATTAGTGCTTTTATTCCAATTTTCAGATAATAGTTTCTGTTTTGGTAAAATGTTTATCTTCAGTCCTATTCTTAAGAACGCATGTTAGAGGATGTTGGTTTTTTGTTCTAGATTATTCTTATTATTACTGTGAATACCTATATCATTAGAATACCCCCACTTTTCATTATCAGCCTAGCCCCCTCTTCATATCATCGGCATATCCCCCTCTTCATATCATCAGCCTATCCCCTACTTCATATCATTAGAATAGCCCCCCCTTTTCATTTTCAGCACAGCTCCCTCTTCATATCATTAGCATGGCCCTCCTTTTCATTAACAGCACAGGTTCCTCTTCATATCATCAGCATAGCCCCATCTTCATATCATCAGCATAGCCCCGCTTCAAATTATTAGCATAGCCCCCTGTTCATTATCTGCATAGCACCCTCTTCATATCATCAGCATATCTCCTTCTTCATAACATTAGCATAGCCCCCTTTTTCATTACCAGCATAGCCCCCTCTTTATATCATCAGAATAACCCCCTCTTCATATCATCAGCATAACCCCTCTGTTTTCGGAAATGTTTACCCTGAGTCCTATTCGCAAGAACACATATCAGAGGATGTTGGTTTTTTTGTTCAAGATAATTCTTATTACAACTGTGAATACTTCTATCATCAACATAGACCCCACCCTCCACATCAATACTTTGGCCTCGGGAGGGAATTTTTTTCTGTTAATAGAAGTACAATCATGGTTTGGTTTGATGCCAATGAAAGACTCAAATACTTTCCAGAACCGAAATTGTATCAATAGAAAGAATATGGCGTCTATCCTTTGGTCCGCCATGAGAGTTATCCATTAAATATTTCTGGAATCTAACCAGAGCATCACTGCCGGAATTTTTTACCAAAAACTGGATGAAGTGCTCATTCGCCTAAGTAAAATGTGATCGGCATTGGTTAATTGACGAGGTCCAATTCTAATTCCGGAGAATGTTCAGCCACATCTTGCCAGGAAGCTCACAGACTTTGGATTCGAGGCTTTGGCCACATCCACCGTATTTTACTGATCTCTTGCTTAATATCTCCATCTTTTTCAAGTACCTTGACATTGTTTTAAGCCAAAAGACATTCAGTTGTAAGAAAGATGCAGAAACGGTATTCAAAGATTTCTTGGCGTCCAAACTTTTAGAGTTTTATCGCAAAGCCATAAATAACCTTGTAACTCGATGACAGGAATGCATAGATGTTTACGGTTCTTATTTTGACTGATTTAAACATTGTTTAATTACAAACCTATTCTATGTTCAAGTTCCTTATCTCTTTTCGTAAATTTATTATAACTTATCCATACACCGGGGTATTTAAAGTTTTTAGTATTTTGTAAATCCATATGTTGAGGTTTTATGATAAATTTAACGTAAGCGCCATGAGTGCTTTTATTCCAATTTTCAGATAATAGTTTCTGTTTTGGTAAAATGTTTATCTTGAATCCTATTTCCTGGAACACATTGTAAATGTTCGTTCTATTTATGTTTATATCATCAGTATAGCACCTACCTTCTCATCAGTATCTTGGACTCGGGAGGGAAAGCAAGAACGCTGTTTTATATTAGTAGAATTACAACGACTAAGATCAATGTACATAGAGGCAGTGTAATAACCACTCTTCTGTACGGCTCTAAGTTGTGGTTCGCCTACCGCCATTAACTACAACTTCTTGAGTGGATCCACCAGCGCTGCCTGCGCAAAATCCTCAGCACCCATTGAAGAAACTTCATCAAATATGAAATTCTGGGTTGATAGATTGATTCATTAGTGAATAATTTCTGGTCCCCCAAGTCAATTATTTAAAAAAAAAAAAAAAAAAAACAGGCGCCAATAAATGCTCTAGGGTGTCCCTGGGTAGTATTTAGATGTTAATTCCCTTTCATGCGGTCACAGACACACACGGACAGCTTACGGCCTTATCAAACACCGATTCTCGTATGACTACCGAAGTTAACAAACGTCGAGCCTGGTCACTACCTTGATGGGTGACTGCTTGGGAATGTCAAGTGCCGTAAGTGTAGATGTACAGGTGGTGTAATGGATAATGGCTCGGAACGAGAAATAGAAGTTAAGCAACATCGAACTTGGTTAGTATCTAGATGGGTGACAGCTTGGGAATGCCAGGAACTGTAAGCTTGGGTGTGTAATGGATAACGGTTCGGAATTGGAGAGCTGAGTTCCAGTTCCAGTCAGGTTTATTTTTTTTATGGCGTCTATCCTGTGTTTCGCCATTAGAATTATCCGTACAGCTTCCTGGAATCTAAACAGAGCATCGCTACCGGAGTGTGTTACCAACAACTGGATGAAGTGCTCATTCGATTAAGTAAAGCCAGTAGATGATAATCATTTTTTTTATACAAGTCCTACTATTTAACTCATAGCTGGGGGGGCATGAATTCATACCTTTCCCAATGTCTCACTCCAAGCCATTATCCATTAGGCCACCTGCACAGCCAGGCTGACAGCACCCGATATTCCCAAACGGTCTCTCATCTTGGTACTGACCAGGCTCGTCGTTGCTTAACTTAGGTGATCTTAAGAGAATCTTTTTTTTAAAAATTAAACCTTTGTTTGCTATTAAATTTACAGCTACGCTGAGCACAGAATATCTCCGGAATGACAGTGGGTTACTTAAAAAGTGACGTAAAGATACCCTGAAAAAAATCACTCAACACCTCACATCTGATCAAAGCGTAGTATCTGTTCTGATTAATCAATGGAGAAAACTGCTGGCATCGGGTGATTCAACCCGGCAGCAGCACCTTCATCTTTGCGCTAAAAGACTAAGATCCGGTGTAATGTCGAAGCTAGCGTGACAGTAATCGCGATAACGCGTAATTTTTGTCCCTGGCCTATATGTACACGTATGGGCACCCCACATTAAAATAGACCTTGTGTCATATCCTATCCTCGTTGGGGGGTGGGCAAATGCCATCGGCAACCGGGAGATCAGGCGACTCACTGTCCAACAAACAGTTTTTACCTCCGAGAATTAACGCAGTGTTGACGACGTCTGCCATGAGAATAAAAACGGGTAAAACATGTTAACCTTATCATTAAAGAAACAAACGCGGACAAAAATTACAAGTTCAGCCGTTGTCGACGTACATAAAACAAAACGAATAATTCCTTTATTATTTACATTTTCTTTGTACTATTCCAAGTATGACCCAGTGCACATGTTAGTACCTCGTATGTCCATGCCACGAAGTCGTTCCTTGCAGATTGACCACAGATTCTCACGAGAGTTTCCGTGGCAGTATAGTATTTAGATTTCCTCACTGGTAAAGCTTGCCATTGTGTTCGTGCAGCATCACAAATTTTCGTACAGTTTCTTGGAGTAACGTCCATCGCAGACAATGGCTGTAGAACATCTAAGCGAGAGTTGAGACAATAGTGTCTGGGTGTTATAAAAATCTGATAAAATCTCGGATGACGCAATATTTTTCAAAGCCAAATGAATTAGATACCCCCCCCAAAAAAATAGATTCATATCACTGCACACCACTGCACACCACTGCAAATGACCTAATCTGAAGGAAAAACATTAATCGATTACACCCAGGCACTCAACTGGGTGCAAAACTGACCGTATGATGAAAGAAAAGAAATTAAAGCGGTTGTTTCAATTAATTTGAACAAGGATGTTCCTGTCTGACACGCCGTAGACTGTTTCCCCAGTTTGAAGGTAGCAAATATATAGACAGCCCAATGTCTAGATATCTGTTCATGAAATCAAGCCAAGAAGATATTCCTTCCTGAAATCAAGCGAAGAAAATCTTCGTTCAGAAAATCAATCCAAGAAGATCTTCGTTCGTGAAATCAAGCCAAGAAGATCTTCGTTCATAAATTTATGTCAAGGAGATTTATCGTTCGTGAAATCAAGCCAAGAAGATCTTCGTTCAGGAAATAATGCCAAGGAGATTGTCGTTCGTGAAATCAAGCCAAGAAGATATTCCTTCATGAAATCAAGCCAATAAGATCTTCGTTAGTAAAATCAAGCCAATAAGATCTTCGTTAGTAAAATCAAGCCAATAAGATCTTCGTTCGTAAAATCAAGCCAATATGATCTTCGTTCGTGAAATCAAGCCAATAAGATCTTCGTTTGCGAAATCAAGCGAAGAAGATCTTCGTTCGTGAAACCAAGTCAAGAAGATCTTCGTTCGTGAAATCAAGCCTTGTTCATGAAATCAAACCAAGAAGATATTCGTTCGTGAAATCAAGCCAGAAAGAAGTTACGTTGCCAAGGAAATTGTCGTTCGTGAACTCAGGCCAAGGCAATCTTCATTCGTGAAATCAGGCGAAGAAGATTTTCGTTTATGAAATCAAGCCAAGAAGATCTTCGTTCGTTAAATCAAGTCAATAAGATCTTCGTTCGTGAAATCAAGCCAGGAAGAAGTTACGTTGAAAAGTATGCAAAATTTAGTTTTTATATGGTCGTTACGCCTAGGAAGATCGAACACGCATCACCAGCAAATTGGTTTACAAGATCACAGTTTGTGCCACTCATTAAGGATCGAACTTACTACTCATGATTAGTGGAGCACTAGTGTAACTCGTAAACCATTAGTGCAGAGCGAGCCATCCTTATTTTTATTTATCATACTTAGCTTAATTTGAGACAAATGTGAAGAACCCAGTGAGGATCGTACTCACTATTCAGAATTCGTGGGCTGCCAGTCTAGCTCGTGAACTTTTACCGCAAACCGAGATATTTTAATTGTTGTTTATACTTATCTTAATTTGATACAGGGTGACAAGTATTGGACACCCAGTGAGAATCTAAGTCACTTCACAGTAGAAGTCATTCAGCGGACGAATTATTGGTCTATTATTCCAAGGCGATATAGGGAACCCAGTGAGGATCGAACTCACTACTCAGTAGTGGTCGTCCATAAGACTAACTCGCGAATCATTATACCAAGGCAAGGAAGTCTAATGCTTATTTGCTAAACTTAGGTTAGTATGGCACAAGGCTACAAATATGCCCTCCCCCTCCCAATGAGAACTGAACTCACTATTTAGTAATAGTGGATCGCCAGTCTAGCTTGTGAACTTTTACGGCAGACCGAGGTATGATTTTTGATACTTATATTAATTTGATACAAGATGACAAGTATGGGACACCCAGTATGGATCGAACTCACTTCACAGCAGAAGTCGTTCACCGGACGAATTCGTGGAGTATTATTCCAAGACGATGGGCTCTAATACTTATTTGCTAAATTTAGTTTATTTTTTCCACAAGACTACACGTATGGGGCTCCCCAGCGAGTGATAGCTGCTAGTAATCGCCTCAAGTTAATCGTTAATGTACAAATAATAAAAAAAGGAATACAGTTAGGTTTCATTTTTTTTTTTTTTTTTTTTTGCTTTTTATTTTAATTCTTTATTTCAATTACATTTGTTTCGGAGATATACCTTCTTAACAATCGGCGGGGAAAAAATTAATAATAATAATAATAATAATAATAATAATAATAATAATAATAATAATAATAATGATGACGGTGATAATAACGATTGTAATAATGGAAAACAGCAATTATAATAATAATTATTCTAATATAAACGCGCATTACACTGTTTCGAACAATGATGATAATAATGTTATATAAAATAACAATATTATCTTTAACTATTAGATGTCAACCATTACTATCAATTTTTTGGCAAGTAATGTCTTTCATTTTAGTTTTCGGATTTCCAATCGGCGCCATTTACACTCTGCCGTAGTTTGACGGCCTGGATAAAGTCACAATAAAAATCAACTATTAAAATGAAAGAATATACTACTCAAAACTTGATACTAATGTAAAAATACTTATATAAAGCGTTATTATAATATTACTACTAATTGGCCAAAATGCAGCTAACAGCTATAATAAAAGTTAAAATAATGGAAATCGTATTGTCGCCATCATCATTATGAAAACAGGAATTTTAATAATAATAAATAATAATAATAATAATAATAATAATAATAATAATCCAATGTAAAAAAAAAAAGCGGCTACAAAGGAAAAAGAAGAAAACTTGAGCTTGTCACTGAATAAGTCAGACCCAAAAGTCGTCAGCCATTTTGAATTCATATTTCCTTCCAGTTACGTCGGCAGCCATATTGAATTCATAGTTCCTTCCAGTTAAGTCGGCAGCCATATTGGATCTATAGTTTCTTTCCGGTTACTATGACAGCCAATTTGAATTCATATTTCCTCCTAATTACGTCGGCAGCCATGTTGAATTGATATTTACTTCCAGGTTTGTAATGATATACGTCACGGAACTTGATTGGTTCGGTTAAACTATTGAAGTGTTTTTAAATTTTTTTTTAAATTATTGGTTTCACCCATGACCACATTAATAGGATACGCAGTAACGATCGAACACACTAAAACAGTCAACCATTTACGAAAATAATTTGCTCGCCATCACACCATAGTAAGTTTAACCTAGTCTGAACAGAGACCCAGTCGAGTGAAGAACTGACCTTGGTCTCCTCGTCTTACTCTATAGCTATGATGCTATAAGAAGCGCTAATTTTTTATTATGTTTAATGTCAGATACAAGATCACTGTAACAGGGCACACGTTACAGAAACAATGATCTCAAAGATTACTTCACTAACTATACGCTACAGAAAGCGACCATTTATTTTAGCTTAACTTGTCAGAAGGCGATACCTAGAGGGCACACTGTTAATGGGGTAAATATTTGGATAGATTAGGCACTTCAAACTTAGTTATCGACCAGTCTTAATTCTGAATTCAAAACAGTATGTAGCCCTGGCGAAGCAATACGATGCGACTATATATCAAAATTTGTCAGCGATGTCTACACTCGTTTAACGAGTCGACAGTCACCATGTAGATAAGTATGTATGTATCTATAAATGAAATCCATAACTGATTTGTCAGGAAGGGGGATTTATGACGTTATCTATCTGGGGGTGGGGACGCGATCCCAGTATTCGGAACCTTTGTAAAAGTGCCTGAAAACGCAAGCATTGAGAGTGAGGTTGGGTAGAGGGAATTGTTCAGGGGCCGTCAGTGGTTGCGCTAGCACGAAATCACGAGTCATCGTGACCGAGGGTCTGATCGGACTGACGTTTCTCAAAATGTTAAATCCTAACAGATTATGCTTTCTCACCCCCAAAACTCCGCTCAACATAGTTGCAGTTTAAACTACAGGTGAGCAGTGTGAGTGTTGGATCAAAAACAAATGGGCCTGAGCAGGCTTCTGCAAGTGGGATTGGCTAGACGTCCTAGACGGACCAACAGAAACCAACAGACACCATCGATGAAACGCGTTGTTTTTTTAGGCCTTATATATATATATATATATATATATATATATATATATATATATATATATATATATATATAAGTATAGGATTGGTGTATACGGAATAAATTCCAATAATCAACAAATAGTATTCTTAAGAGTACTCGGAAAACCGTTCATTATTTATGAATATCACGACGTTCCGATAATGGCGAGATTTATATGAATGATATGGAAGTGAATTTGGAAAAAAAATTATTATACCTGATAAGAAGTTAGATAAACAGCTCTGGTATAATGATTTTCCAAGCGTAGCTTCGATATGGCACAAGGCCGAGAATATGGGTCAACTGTGAGGATCGACTACCCAGTCATAATTATTCTACCGAGACAAGCTTGTTAACCATTGTGCCCAAACACCTCTGATATATAAGACAATCTCTCCTACACTCCACAAAATAACCCCCAAATATCCTTCCTGACTTTATAAGTAAAATCAACTTATCTAGTGGGTTAATATTTATCCAGACGCCAGAGACTCTCTGTATGGGAAAAAAGTTTAACTCTTCAGTATTGTAATATTAAATATAAACAAGAGAGTCTTTTATGAGAAGCTCAATTAGTTGTTAGTTTATCTAAACATAAGAGATTAATTATTAATCTATCTACTGTTAATCATTAATAGAATTTATAGATTATCATTTGTGTTACTATTAAATTGTTCCGAATATATCAGATTTTAGAATAAACCTTTTTTTAGTGGGTTTGTTAAATAGTATTTTATAAATAAAGTTTAAAGAAAAGAGTCAGATGACTTGAAGTTGACTATTGAAAACCAACACTATACAACAATTTGTAATATTGTCCTAAGAGTTCACGAAATATATGACTCATTCCTAATGATTAAAATGTTGCCTTTCTTAACGTTATATCGATCAATTTCAGAATTTAACTGAAAGCATTATATAGCCCTCATCTTGAACAACTAAGATGGCACTAACAGAAGGTTATGGCGACTGTCTGATGTTAACCATTACAGCTTTTTGCAATATAATCCGAATCTGGTCGTCGAATCTGATAAAGTATTTTCATTTATTGCCCCTCTTATCCTCAAAATTCCAACACATTTTCCTTACACACAGTTTTTTGTCTTTCATTCCGATCTGAAGGAACTGAAACCAACAGACACCATCGATGAAACGCGTTGTTTTTAGGCTTTACAATGTCTCATGATCGCCATATATATTATATATATATATAAGTATAGGATTGGTGTATACGGAATAAATTCCAATAATCAACAAATACTATTCTAAAGAGTGCCCAATACAGAGTAGAGCAAATATAATTATTTATTCAAAAATTATAACATAAAAATGTTATAAAATCACTATAAATATAACCATTTTGTTTCAACACTTCCTGTGTCATATCAAGTGATGGATCAATTGATATGACACCAGAAGTGTTGAAACAAAATGGCTACTTTTTTAGTGATTTTATAACATGCTTATGTTATAATTTTCGAATAAATGATTTTATATATATATATATATGTGTGTGTGTGTGTGTGTGTGTGTGTGTGTGTGTGTGTGTGTGTGTGTGTGTGTGTGTTTTGTGTGAAGCTTTTAGCTTTGCTCCTTGACACCGGAAAAAGCGTTTACAGTTGAATATTTTTATTGCTTTCTTCTTCCATATAATTGCGCTCGTCCAGATTTTGAAGCATTGTGTTCATTTTTTACTTTTATATCATTCTTCGCTTTTTTTATTTTTATTGCTTTTTTGAATGCGAATTCCAGTACGCTTGAGCAAACATTAAACAGTTTAATGTCTAAAATGTTGTAGAGCTGTTGTTTACTAAGCTTATCTTAGATTAGGCACAAGGTCAGTAGCTTAGGGCAACGAGTGAATATTAATCTGACGAGTCATTTCTTAGCCAGATTGCTATGGTGCTCTGCAGTCTTCCGCTCTTCATAAGCTTTTTTCACGATGTTCTTTGGATGTCGTTGTCCATTTGAAAGTCTTTTTTCTATTTATTGCAATATTTCCTTCCATATATATATATATATATATATATATATATATATATATATATATATATATATATTATATATTTTCTTTTTGTTTTTCGCAGTGAGTTCCTTTTTTAAAATTGTCATTGTACTTGAAGTCTTGTATCATTTGACAATATTGCTTTTGGTTTTCATGGTTGTCCTGGTTTTCGTTTAAGTATATATACATACATGCATATATATATATATATATATATATATATATATATATATATATATATATACATATAAACAGATATATATATATATATATATATATATATATATATATATATTAATTTATATATATATTAACTTTATATATATATATATATATATATATATATATATATATATATATATATACAACAGACCAGGGCCACTCAAGGTAGGGCTACAGTAGAAATTATAATGATGAGTGAGGTGTGTGATATGAGTGAGAGAGATGTGGTAGGAAGGGGGGATTATGAGGATAAGGAGGATAGATACCGATTGACCTTAGTCTTGAAGAGGTCAGCATTAAAATGTTCAAGGAAGCGACTGCACGGGATGTGGTCCCCCAAAATGGCTGCTATTGAGAAAAAAAAAAAAAAAGGTTGCAGGAGTAGAACTTTCTTCTTAAATTTGGATTACGAAAGAAGTGAGAATGTTTCGCCCGCGTGGAAATGGTGTGCTGTTTCCTAGCAGTAAAAGTTTGAACTGGAGGAACGACAGAGTAGAATTCTTCAGAACATTTACTACTAAAATAGTGATAAAGTAGTGACTTGCTTGCAACTTTGCGACTGTGAGGAAAGAGGTTTCAGAATGGGACACTATCCATGTTGGAAAGTGATGATTGAACGCCTCCAGTTCAAATATGGCAGCAAGACTCCATTTTTTTGCTACTTGCTCTAACTCTTGTAAAGATAAATTATGCGAGAAATCATTGGATATTCTTTTTTTTCAGAGTTTTAGTAATGGGTTTTAAAACATGTTTTAATAATTTTCTTTTCTATCATTCACAGTTTGGGGGGGTATTTTTTTTTCGTGACAAGACCTATCGCGTTCCGCTCTGGAGTGACGTGTATTGTTTACTCTTTGGAATAATAAAACATGTCTCGTTTCCACTCTGGAATGAAAAGATATATCTCGTTTCGTCTCTGGCATGAAAAGGCGTGTCTCATTTCCTCTTTGAAGTGACAAGACATTTCTTTTTTCTTCTCTGTAGTGACAAGACGTGTCTCGTTTCCTCTCTGGAGTGACAAGATTGCTTCGTTTACTCTTTAGAGTGACAAGACGTATCTCATCTCCGCCATGGAGGGACAAGATGTGTCTCATTTCCTTTTTGGAGTGACAAGACGTGTCTTATTTCCTCTTTGGAGAATACACTACCCTAACATACCAAGTGTCGCATAGTGAAATACAGGATTGTTCTGCGCACAAATACATTACAACCCATTTATGTCTTAAATGTGCATATTTAAGAATGTTCAGACATTCAATCGAACGTCCTCACAATTGGCAACACCTTTCTCTTTCAAATTGTAGGCCTAAACATACCTTGGACTTTTTTTTTTTAAATCAATTCACCCCAAGCAAGACGATAATGCCACTAAGATGCAATAAGCTACTGGGAATGAAAGAGAATGAAAAGACTTTAGAAGGAACCAGGAATCCAATCCTAAACAGAAAAATAACCTCTACTACTGTTCAAAAGACCGGAGGAGTGTGAACCGGGCGAAGTTATTGTTTATTGTTTTTATTTTTATCTCTGGTTATTTAATAACGTTCATAATTCTTTTGATATTACAGTGTCGTTTTTCTTGTAACGATTCTGGCACTTATTATTATTATTATTATTATTATTATTATTATTATTTCCGATTTATTTTGATGATGCAGTTAAAAATCTATTTAATTATTTTTTTTTTTTGTTTTTTCATGTTTTGCTTGATTTAGTTCAAATTTAGCAAGTGTTTCATTCAATGGGAAGAGATAAAAAAAAGAGTTTGTTTTTTTTCTTAATGTAATTGAATTAATAATTGATATGCTTCTGCCAAATTGTTGCTATTGGCAACCACTCTTCAGAATCGATTATGAATTTAATTTTATTCATTGGACCGGCCATCTGTGATTCTTTTTTTATTTTTTTTGTCTTTTTTGTTCTTGTTTTCGAAAATGAATTCGTTTCGTTTTTATTTCTCAATCATAAAAAATGGCGTCGTTTTCTCTCATTACTTATTTCAATAAAAATGACTATTATTATTATTATTATTATTATTAGTGGAGGTGGGCTGGTGTTAAGTTTGGTAGTGCTTTTGTTGTTGTTGCTTTTGACATTTTTTGCTATTGTAATTTATTTATTTATTTACTGTTTTTTTAGTCGTTAAATTTAACAACGTCAACATTTGAGTGTTTTCCGCCATATTTGGCTAATTACTTCTTTACGATTTTTTTTTTTATTATTTTTTCGGGGGTGGGTATGGGGTGGTATTTATGGTGGGATGATCTCATTTTTATAAATTTTATGTCGTGCTTTGATTTCAGTGTGTAAGCAAAAAGATCAAATTTTTCAATTTTTTTTTGTTTTATTTCTAGTGTTTGTAGTTTTTTGCGTTTTAATTATTTCGTCGCTTTTTTTTTTTGTTCGTTTCTTTTTCTTTTTTTTTTTTTTAGCCCGCACGTTTTTTTTTTGAGTTCACTCCGTCAGAAATTTGGCAAAAATAAAACGTTTATATATATATATATATATTTTTTTTTTTTTTTTTTTTTTCAAATACTTATTTAAGTTTTTTGTGGGTGTATTTTGTGGGTGTATTTATTTAACTTTTTTTTTTTACATTTTTAGAATTTTAAAGGTAAGTGAAATTATTTTTTATTTATGAAACAGATTTCATATTTTTTACATTTAAAAGCTCTTCATTAAACAACTTTCTCGCACACACTTGTTCACAGAGCCATTTCACATCTCTCTCGAAATATATATTACATATATTTAATATATAATATAATGATTATTATAATAATATACATTATTCATTATATCATATATAATATTACGTATTATTATTAGCATTGTTGTTGTTGTTATAATCTTTTTCTATAACATTAATATTTTAAACAGGGAGGATTTTGTTTTGGTCATAGTTATTAGTATTTTCAATTTTGTTTTTCATTGATCCTTAAACCGACAACATTTCTTTTTGTCACTCGGTTTTTTCATTTTTTTTTTTTTTTTAAATAATTTTTCGTAGATACATAAGGCCACCAAACCGGAGTTTTCAAGCCGCGCAAGGAGAAAAAAAATAGATTAAAATAAGAAACTAATTAAGAAAAAATATAACAAATGAATAACTGTCCGACATTTTTTTTTTCTTCCTTCACTCGTTAAATTTGTACTTTGGGATTTTTTTTCTTTCATTCTTGACTTCCATATATTTAAAGGTTTACTTTCATTCTTGCCTTCCATAGATTTAATGACTTTTTTCTTGCATTCAATTATTTTTTTTTATTTTTTTTATTTCTTTTCTTTGTATGTTCCTCATTAAGCCTTTTTTTTATCTTTTAGGGTAATTTTTTTATTTTCTTTATTATTTATCATTGATTGCTCTTTTAAGCATTTTTTGTATCCTTTTTTGTTTGTGTGAAACCCGGTCTTTAAAATCGATTTTTCTTTTTCGTCCAAATACTTTAAAAGAAGTTCTTTAGTATATATATATTCTTTTATGATGTTCTTTAAAAAAAAATACCTTGACTTTTTAGGAATTGTTCATACACGGTTGTCTGCCTTGAATTATTCACAGTTTTATTTAATATTCAGTTTTTCTTCGCTAGTTTTACAGTTTGGGGCGCATAATACCAACGATCTTTATTTTCTTTAAATAAAGAGCAAAATTATTCTGAAGTGTGGAAAAGAATATATATATATATATATATATATATATATATATATATATATATATATATATATATAACTTAACGAGCAACAGATTAAGAAATGACGCAATGTTTACTTCGACCCTGTGATTTCGGCCGCTCGTGTTTCGGCCTTCAACTCGTCCTCCTCGCCCCACTCGGCAGCCAGACATTCCGATGTCATCGACATAAGATATACGAGTTCCGTAACGACGAGGACAGTCGTAATAATAATAATAATCATCCGAATCACTGGAGCTTGAACATGTACTACAACGGTCGTCGTCCTCCTCCTCGTCGTCCTGTTGATTACGATCTTGATGTTCGCCATTACCGTCTTGGCGGCGGCTATGAATAGCCGGATCTGAGGGGCTTCTCTTATTGGCGTGGTCACCTGGAGGCGGCGGCGGCGGCAAGGGCGGTGCCCCCTGATGAGGTGGGTCGCTGAAATGCACAACCATCGGTCGGCTATCGAAACTATGACTGCGCGGGCATCCTTGTGCCACCGGTTGCTGCTGTGAATGGTGTTGTGCGTGATGTTGGTGCTGTTGTCGCAATTGCGGCAACTGGTGGACCTGTGGGAGACCGCGTTGTCGCATCTCGTAAAGCGGCCGAGGTTCGGCAGGCCGGCTGATGGGATTCATCTTCTGGTCATCCGGTAAGGGGATTGACGAATAATCTCTCGTCGGTGTCATTGAACGCTGGCTCCTCTGATATTGTTGCTGGACCAGCATCGCTTCTGAAAAGTTATTCGGAGAGTACTCGGTCGATGTTCCACTGTGAGGGTACGGTAAGTGGGGGCTGTGCGACTGGTGGGGACTGTGGTTGGACAAGATCTCCTGATAGATATTGCCTTCGTCGGCAGTTCTCTCGCTCCCGCTGACGCTACCGCCGCCGCCACCACTGCAGTCGTCGTATTCCTGTAACTGCTGGTAATTATTGTGGTTGTGGTTATGGTGGAGATGGTGATGGTGGTGGTGGGGCAGAAGGTTGGGGTTGTCTAGGCTCCGCTCCGATCCGTGGCAATGACGCTTCCAGTTTTGGAAGGCCGCCATGCGCTCAGATTCGGGCGATCCAGGCATGTCTTTGGTGAGATCTGGCATGGAGAACTGAGATAGTCTATGCTTACGCCTCAGCTCTCCGCCGCCACCTCCACCGCTACTGCCTCCACTGCTGCTACCACCGCCACCCCCACTACAAGCAGGGGCAGAGTCGACGAGTCCGTTCCGAGTAAAATTATAATTGTAAAGGTCCGAATCGTCTCTGTGTGGGGTGACTGGTCGCATATAATTAAAATCAAGCGGGGCGTAGGCCTCGCTATTACTGCTGGTCGCGTAGCCCTGGTCGCGGTCAGAAGAGACGCAGCTGTCTAACGTACATTGCTGTTGAAAGTCGCTGGTCAGTTGTTGCGGCGTTTGGTGTTGACCGTTGTTATCCTGGGCGTGTGACGTAGGCGGAGGCGGCGGAGGGAAATTCGGTGGAGCCGATGGTGGGGAGTGGGGCAGAGTGTAGCTCTGCAAATTCAAATCGTGGAAGTAATCCTCCGGTCTCCTAGGCGTCTGAGTCTGCATAGACCCCGCACGACTACACGATGCCGAGCAGTAGATGACCCCGTGCTTGGGTAAATAGCGTTGGCCGAGTAACGATTTCTGACAGGTGTGACACTTGAAACACTGGGGCAGGGCGTGCCAGTGTTGACCCTCGTACATGATCTGGTCCTCGTCGGTACTGATACTGTCCCCGCAAGTATCACAGTAACGGGTGTACATGCGGTCAAAGCAATCGCAACAGTAAGGACGACCCTCACGCATAAAATAGCGCGTACCCCCCAACTGAAAGTCACACTCAAAGCAGCAGAAGTGTTTCATGTGCCAGCTTCGGCCCTCGGCTTCTGTACATTCGTCGGCGAAGATAATCTGAAAAATAAACAAATAAACGATGAATTGCATTCTTATAATAAAATTATTTCAGATAAAATCATTTCTAATGCATTCCTATAGTAAAATCATTTCTAATGCATTCCTATAATAAAATCATTTCCAATGCATTCATATAGTAAAATCACTTCCAATGCATTCCTATAATAAAATTTCCAATTTCAATAGCAAAAATCATAGTAAAAAATCAAATGCTTCCTATAGTAAAATCACTTCCAATGCATTCCATTCCTATATTAAAATCATTTCTAATGCATTCCTATAGTAAAATCTTTTCCAATGCATTCCTATAGTAAAATCATTTTCAATGCATTCCTATAGTAAAATCATTTCCAATGCATTCCTATAGTAAAATCATTTCCAATACATTCCTATAGTAAAATCATATTCAATGCATTCCTATAGTAAAATCATTTTCAATGCATTCCTATAGTAATTTTCCAATGCATTCCTATAGTAAAATCATTTCCAATACATTCCTATAGTAAAATCATTTCCAATGCATTCCTATAGTAAAAACATTTGCAATGCATTCCTATAGTAAAATCATTTCCAATGCATTCCTATAGTAAAATCACTTCCAATGCATTCCTATAGTAAAATCATTTCCAATGCATTCCTATAGTAAAATCATTTCCAATGGATTCATTTAGTAAATTCCGTTCCAATGCATTCCTATAGTAAAATCTTTTTCAATGCATTCCTATAGTAAAATCATTACCAATGCTTTCTTATAGTAAAATCATTTGCAATGCATTCCTATAATAAAATTATTTCCAATGCATTCTTATAGTAAAATCATTTGCATTGAATTCCTATAGTAAAATCACTTCCAATGCATATCTATAGCAAATTCATTTTCAATGCATTCAAATAGTAAAATAGTTTCCAATGCTTTGCTATAGTAAAATCATTTCCAATACAGTTTTATAGTAAAATCACATCTAATGCATTTCTATAGTATATATATATATATATATATATATATATATATATATATATATATATATATATGTGTGTGTGTGTGTGTGTGTGTGTGTGTGTGTGTGTGAAAATATATAGAAAATAGGAAGGAACTGGTTAGGTTGCGAGTTGGAATCATATTTTTAAATAAATAATTATATTTATGCTCTACTTTTGCATCGAGCACTATTTTTTAAAAATGCGAGTGTGAATCATATTTTTTAAATAAATAATTATATTTATGCTTTACTTTTGTATCGAGCACTATTTTTTAAAAATGCGAGTTGGAATCATATTTTTAAATAAATAATTATATATATATATATATATATATATATATATATATATATATATAAAGGTTCAAACATTAATATTCCATGGTTATTATTTATTACATTGAAATCGTAATCACGATCCAATTCATCAGGCATACAGATTACCAAAAAATTTCCGATTTGCTGGTCTGATGAATTGGATCGTGATTATTCAATTCAATGTAATAAATTATAACCAGGAATATTAGTGTTTGAGCCTTTTATAGTATATTCTTGCTCTTTCTTGGACATTGAATTCGACAGGAATTCTATCTTCTTGAATATATATATATATATATATATATATATATATATATATATAGATAGATAGATAGATAGATAGATAGATAGATAGATAATTAGTAGGGATATTTCCAAGGATGACATTAATCCAAAGAGGGCTCAATGTAACAGAGTAATATAATTATGAATACAGACGATCCTTAAAAATCCATTCGGTTCCTCTCCCATTTCTTTTCGCCGGGATATATTGATTCCATTTATTAGGAAAAAAATCTTCAGTCTTAAAATTGAATATTTGATATATTCATGAAATAAATTATAACCGAATGGATTTTTAAGGATTATCTGACGGTGGATTGATGGATTGAGGAATCGGAGAGCTGTGCGAATTCCAGTGGTGCCCATTATATTCACCTACATGCTAATACCCTTGGGGAAGGTATGAATACTCTCATACTCCCCCCCCCATTAGCTATGGGTAAATAGCAGGACGGACCGGGTTCTATAGCCTTGGATGGCAGCTGGTCTACCGCAGAAAGAAATGTCAACCTACTGCGAGAAAAAATCTACCTCGTCAGTCATGTATCGAATGATACATGATCGCCTGATCACGCATGGGACATAACTGACTGACTGAATTTCTAGTCGAATCCATTGCATTCACTTACGTGCTAATTCCCTTGGGAAAAGGTATGAATCTTCTTCTAAAACAGCTATATGTAAATAGCAGGATAGACCGGGATCTATAGCCTTGGATGGCAATTGGTCTACTGTGGAAAGAAATGGCAACCTACTGCGAGGAAAAAAATATGCCTCGTCCGCCCTGTATCGAAAGATACATGATCGCCTGAGCGTGTATCACGCATGGCACATAACTGACTGACTGACTTTCTAGTTGAATCTATTACATTCACTTAGGTGCTAATACCCTTGGGAAAAGGTATGAATCCTCTTCTTCTCTCCCAGCTACGGGTAAATAGCAGAATAGACTTGGTTCTATAGCCTTGGATGGTAACTGGTCTACCACAGAAAGAAATGGCAACCTGCTGCAGGAAAAATCTGCCTCGTGATGTATCGAAAGATACTAAGCGTGTATCACGTATGGCACATAAGTGACTGATATATATATATATATATATATGTGTGTGTGTGTGTGTGTGTGTGTGTGTGTGTATGTGTCTGTATGTATGTTTGTGCACATATGTAGATATGAGAGCATATCATATATAAAAACCATGTATTCAACATTGTTTCTAATTGAATGACAAAATGTGAAAAATGTTTGCATTAAAAAAAATCTATATCTAGCACAATAAAAGAATAGCCTATTTGTCAATAGTTCCAATAAAAATTAAGTTACCGAATCGTCGGAATCCCATCTTATGTCACTTTGAACAATTGATTTCTATAAGCAAAACATTCGCATCATCTCTAGGATTGGCTCTTGCCAGTGTTTAAGTCAGCCTTTATTACCAATTCCTAGAGTCAGGTCCTTTACAAAAATATATTAACTGAACAATCTACCGTTCGTCCGATATTATGATATATGATGCATATATGTATATATGCATCATATTTCCATATTTTGATACATTGTTAATATCTCCCGGCAAAAGTATCTAAGATAATCTTGTAAATATACTAAACAAAATCGAAAGTATAACAGAATCTATTTTGATATCTGTCTATATCCACGACGTTTCGGACTTTGTACACTCCGAGCTTCTTCAGGATCTGTCTATATTTCTAAGATGAGGTATTGTAAATATTTAAATTATTTAACATTGTTCGGGCTGTTGTCCTCATCTTTATTGTTATATTCACGACGTTTCGGCTTTTGTACACTCCAGCCTTCTTCAGGATCTGTCTATATTTCTGAGATGAGGTATTATAACTATTTACACTATTTCCATTGTTCGAACTGTTTTTCTCGTCTTTATTGTCATATTCACGACGTTTCGGCCTTTGTACACTCCAGCCTTCTTCAGGATCTGTCTATATTTCTGAGATGAGCTATTTACACTATTTCCATTGTTCGAACTGTTTTTCTCGTCTTTATTGTCATATTCACGACGTTTCGGCCTTTGTATACTCCGGCCTTCTTCAGGGTCTGTCTATATTTTTGAGATGAGGTATTATAACTATTTACACTTTTTCCATTGTTCAGACTGTCTTCTTCATCTTTATTGTCATATTCACGATGTTTCGGTCGTCGTACGCTCCGACCGTCTTGGCCATGTCCCCCAAGGACAAATGGCCCAGTGGATAAAAGTGTCGGTGGAAGTAATCCGGAGGCTTGACCTAAAGAGTTGTGAGTTCAATACCTACAGAAGAAATGAAGAGAAACTTGGGGAGTTGAGTTTCTAAAGGCAAATAACTGAAACCGAGATATCCAGAAAAAGGCATGGCACGTGGAACGAGAACAATATACTTCAGTAGACTAAATAAAAGGTTTGGTTCGAAATTCACCTGAAGAAAGCCGGAGCGTAAAACGACTGAAACGTCGTGAACGTGAACATGACAATAAAGACGAGGACAACATCCGAACAATACAAATAATGTAAATGGAAACCAACGATATATTATCTTTCTTCGATGGTGTGTTAAACGGTACTAATAATGATATAAAACTAAATGTTAATCGCAAGTCTATAAATGAAAATGATTTCATAAACTTCTATTCTCACCATAGCAACAGAATAAATTCTGGAATATTATTATTATTATATCAGTTTCTATTTAAGAGAGAGAAAAGAACGCCAAAAGTTCAGTCTGACGATCAGTCTGAAGAAAACCAACGTGATTGTCCAAGTCGTTGAACAGCCTCCCGCCATCAAAATTAATAAATACAACCTGGGGGTGGTTCATGAATTTACACACCTCGGCTCCACCGTTTCAGATACCCTTTCCCTAGACACTGAGGTAAATAGACGGATCGGACGAGCGGCCACCCCGTTTACCAGACTGACATCGAGGGTCTGGGAGAACAGAAAGCTTACTACAAACACCAAAATTGCGGGATAGGGCATGCGTGGTTAGTGTGATGCTCTATGGCAGCGAGACTTGGAGCCTCTAATCCTGGCAGGAGATACGCCTCAGCGCCTTTCCATTTCGCTTTCAAAGACGCATTCTAGGCATCAAATGGTTCGACCGGGTTAACAATGCCGTAGTTCTCAGCAGTGCCCAGTTACCCAGACTATATTCACTTCTTCAACGGCGTCAACTCCGCTGGCTTAGACATGTACATCGTATGCCGGGTGTGAGGAGTTCGTTTCAACAACGCCTTCAAAACGGACTTGAGGGCGATGGACATCGAGAGGTAGGAAGACGTCGCCAACGATCGGAGTCGCGATTTATATCGAGAACTGGAGCGATGAGAAAAGAAACGAAGACTTGGCGCTGCGGAGACGGAAAGAAAACAACACGGCAACATCGGAAGAGAGCTTCTTCACATGCATTCATTGCAATCGAGTCTGTCACTCCTAAATGGGCCAGTATAGCCATAACAGATGCACACCACCAACAGCAGATGAGGCGCAGTTCCAAGGTATCTCGAGACCGACTAAGGCCACACACAAAATTTAAGAGCACTTAGAATTTATAGCCCTTAATATGTACATGATGAAGAGAATGATATAGACAGTACTTTTAAACGCCTCAAGTTCTCTAGTAATTTTATATTTAATGCTAGGTGTAAAGCTTACTGTATTCACAAAAAGAATAATATAAACAATTTTGATAAAACTACCAAACGCTTCAGTACCGACTTCAACTGAAAATAATTTTTCTGAACTACAATACTTGTTACAATATTCCTAAAATAATAAAACGGTTTAGTTAGCAGAAAACAGAATGATAATAACCTTGAAAGCGGGAATTAGACTATAAACTATAATAAATTACCCAAGAAATTCATAGCTAAAACCTCTAGGAATCTAAATAAAACAATATATGAATACAAAACGGATATTTCCCGAATATTTATTAGTCGTTAATTGTAATAAGACTGACCATAATGTCGACTTAATAAATGCAGTTTTAAAGAGAAAGTTATTTTTAAGGCGAAAATAAATAGAAAGTGCATTGATTGCCGAATTTTCCATGCAAATTTACGTTCAGTATCATTCTGTATTTAAGCTTTCTTAACAAAAGCGGCGCTATTATGATGTGATATTTAAAAACAAAATAAAAATTTGGCGGCACGAAATGGATTGCGGTCAGGATTGAGAAATCAGAGAGCCGAGTTCGAATTCCAGTCGAGTTCATTAAATTCATTTACAACAAGAAGTCAGCTATCTTGTGCCTCTAGACATATCGAACGCCAGAAATTTAAAATTTAACCGCCCATGAATCTTATCGATTCTCTCGATGTCTAATTAGAAACGAAATTTATATTTTCGTTTCCATCAATAAAGACAATTATTTAGTCTGAAGAAGTCCTTTTGAATGACAAAACTCGTTTTGTGAGCTCAATACCTGGTTAAGGCAGCGGAGAACTTGGAGAGGTGAATTAACAGGAGATAACTGATAAATGACATCCATTAAACATGGCACGTGGAACTAGAACAGTCTATCCCAGTAAGCGAAATAAAGGGTTCAGTTCGACATTAAAACCACCTGAAGAAGGTCGGAGCGTACAACGGTCGAAATGTTGTGATAAATATGGCAATAAAGATGAGGAATAATGTAAATAGTGAAATTTGTTTATTTTGTCGTTTTCATCAATAAAGACATTATTCAGTCTGAAGAAGTCCTTTTGAATGTCGAAATCCGTTTTGTCATTTAATTTCCCGAGTTATATTTACCTCATCACAAGCAGCACATCTTGGTTTCAGTATCTCAGCATGGTGTCGGCCGCAGTAGAGTCGCTCCTCCTGATAGAAATAGATCAGGTCAACCAGTAACTCGTGACAGACGGAACACACGAAGCAGCTGGGATGCCAACTAGAGTCGGGCCCAGCCCTCGATGCGAATACGGCCATGGCACCGCCGGCGATCGGCTTCTGACACTGGAGATGAAATAAAAAGAAAAGAAGTTAAAAAAGATTTGGTAGAACATAATCAGATATAATTAATAGGGTAAAAAGATATCTTTCATCTTCATTTCAATTGCTTTATTTCCACTAGTAGTATTAGTAGTAGTAATATTATCTGCAATTTTCATTAGATGAAGCATTGTCAAATTATTCATTTTGGACTAGGATTTTTCATCTTCATTTCAATTGCTTTATTTCCACTAGTAGTATTAGTAGTAGTAATATTATTTTCTTAGATGAAGCAATTTTCATTAGATGATTTCAATTGCTTTATTTCACTAGTAGTATTAGTTCATTTTGGACTAGGATTTCTTTCATCTTCATTTCAATTGCTTTATTTCCACTAGTAGTATTAGTAGTAGTAATATTATCTGCAATTTTCATTAGATGAAGCATTGTCAAGCATTATTCATTTTGGACTAGGATTTCTTTCATCTTCATTTCAATTGCTTTATTTCCACTAGTAGTATTAGTAGTAGTAATATTATCTGCAATTTTCATTAGATGAAGCATTGTCAAGCATTATTCATTTTGGACTAGGATTTCTTTTCATCTTCATTTCAATTGCTTTATTTCCACTAGTAGTATTAGTAGTAGTAATATTATCTGCAATTTTCATTAGATGAAGCATTGTCAAGCATTATTCATTTTGGACTAGGTTTCTTTCATCTTCATTTCAATTGCTTTATTTCCACTAGTAGTATTAGTAGTAGTAATATTATCTGCAATTTTCATTAGATGAAACATTGTCAAGCATTATTCATTTTGGACTAGGATTTCTTTCATCTTCATTTCAATTGCTTTATTTCCACTAGTAGTATTAGTAGTAGTAATATTATCTGCAATTTTCATTAGATGAAGCATTGTCAAGCATTATTCATTTTGGACTAGGATTTCTTTCATCTTCATTTCAATTGCTTTATTTCCACTAGTAGTATTAGTAGTAGTAATATTATCTGCAATTTTCATTAGATGAAGCATTGTCAAGCATTATTCATTTTGGACTAGGATTTCTTTCATCTTCATTTCAATTGCTTTATTTCCACTAGTAGTATTAGTAGTAGTAATATTATCTGCAATTTTCATTAGATGAAGCATTGTCAAACATTATTCATTTTGGACTAGGATTTCTTTTCATCTTCATTTCAATTGCTTTATTTCCACTAGTAGTATTAGTAGTAGTAATATTATCTGCAATTTTCATTAGATGAAGCATTGTCAAAAGCATTATTCATTTTGGACTAGGATTTCTTTCATCTTCATTTCAATTGCTTTATTTCCACTAGTAGTATTAGTAGTAGTAATATTATCTGCAATTTTCATTAGATGAAGCATTGTCAAGCATTATTCATTTTGGACTAGGATTTCTTTCATCTTCATTTCAATTGCTTTATTTCCACTAGTAGTATTAGTAGTAGTAATATTATCTGCAATTTTCATTAGATGAAGGATTGTCAAGCATTATTCATTTTGGACTAGGATTTCTTTCATCTTCATTTCAATTAGTTTATTTCCACTAGTAGTATTAGTAGTAGTAATATTATCTGCAATTTTCATTAGATGAAACATATCATATTATTCATTTTGGACTAGTTTCTTTCATCTTCATTTCAATTGCTTTATTTCCACTAGAGTATTAGTAGTAATAATTATCTGCAATTTTCATTAGATGAAGCATTGTCAAGCATTATTCATTTTGGACTAGGATTTCTTTCATCTTCATTTCAATTGCTTTATTTCCACTAGTAGTATTAGTAGTAATATTATATGCAATTTTCATTAGATATCCATTGTCAAGCATTATTCATTTTGGACTAGGATTTCTTTCATCTTCATTTCAATTGCTTTATTTCCACTAGTAGTATTAGTAGTAGTAATATTATATGAAATTTTCATTAGATCCAACGGCATTATTCATTATTCATTTTTTTTGGACTAGGATTTCTTTCATCTTCATTTCAATTGCTTTATTTCCAAGAGAGAAATATTATCTTAGTATTAATAACGTCCAGATGGACAATTTTTGACTTCATTTAGATTATCGGTAACATTGTCTTATTCATTTCCACGCTGGATTTCTTTTTTGGACATTTTTCATTCATTTCAATTGCTTTATTTCCACTAGTAGTATTAGTAGTAGTAATATTATCTGCAATTTTCATTAGATGAAGTATTGTCAAGCATTATTCATTTTGGACTAGGATTTCTTTCTCTTCATTTCAATTTTTTATTTCCACTAGTAGTATTAGTAGTAGTAATATTATCTGCAATTTTCATTAGATGAAAAAGCATTGTCAAGCATTATTCATTTTTGGATTTTCTTTCATCTTCATTTTTTTTCCTTTCCATAGTATTAGTAGTATTTTTTCAATTTTCATTTTTTTGTTTTTTTATTCATTTGGATTATTAGTAGTATTTCAATATTATCTTGCAATTTATTATTAGATGAATCTGCAATTTTTCATTAGAAACCAATTCATTTTTGGACTAGATTTCTTTCATCTTCATTTTAATTGCTTTATTTCCACATAGTATTAGTATAGATAGTAGTAATTAGATGAAGCATTGTCAAGATTTTCATTTTGGGAAGCATTTCTTTTCTCTTTTTCAATTTTTTTTTTTGGTACACCTACTAGAAGAATTATCTGCAATTTTCATTAGATGAAGTATTGTCAAACATTATTCATTTTGAAGGTTTCTTTCATCTTCATTTCAATTGCCATTTTCACTTCAGTATTAGTAGTAGTAATATTATCTGCAATTTTCATTAGATGAAGCATTGTCAAATTATTCATTTTGACTAGGATTTTCTTTCATCTTCATTTCAATTTAGCTTTTATTTCCACTAGTATTAGTAGTAGTAAATCTGCAATTTTCATTAGATGAAGCATTGTCAAGCATTATTCATTTTGGACTAGGGATTTTTTCATCTTCATTTCAATTGCTTTATTTCCACTAGTAGTATTAGTAGTAGTAATATTATCTGCAATTTTCATTAGATAAACATTGTCAAACATTATTCATTTTGGACTATTTCTTTCATCTTCATTTCAATTGTTTTTATTTTCACTAGTAGTATTAGTAGTAGTAATATTATATGCAATTTTCATTAGATAAAGCATTGTCCAAGCATTATTCATTTTGGACTAGGATTTCTTTCATCTTCATTTAATTGCTTTATTTCCACTAGTAGTATTAGTAGTAGTAATATTATCTGCAAATTTTCATTAGATGAAGCATTGTTGTCATTATTCATTTTGGACTAGGATTTCTTTCATCTTCATTTCAATTGCTTTATTTCACTAGTAGTATTAGTAGTAGTAATATTATCTGCAATTTTCATTAGATGAAGCATTGTCAAACATTATTCATTTTGGACTAGGATTTCTTTCATCTTCATTTCAATTGCTTTTATTTCCACTAGTAGTATTAGTAGTAGTATTATCTGCAATTTTCATTAGATGAAGCATTGTCAAAATTATTCATTTTGGACTAGGATTTTTTCATCTTCATTTCAATTGCTTTTATTTCCACTAGTAGTATTAGTAGTAGTAATATTATATGCAATTTTCATTAGATAAAGCATTGTCAAGCATTATTCATTTTGGACTAGGATTTCTTTCATCTTCATTTCAATTGCTTTTATTTCACTAGTAGTATTAGTAGTAGTAATATTATATGCAATTTTCATTAGATAAAAGTCATTGTCAAGCATTATTCATTTTGGACTAGGATTTCTTTTCATCTTCATTTCAATTGCTTTTATTTCCACTAGTAGTATTAGTAGTAGTAATATTATCTGCAATTTTCATTAGATGAAGCATTGTCAAGCATTATTCATTTTGGACTAGGATTTCTTTCATCTTCATTTCAATTGCTTTATTTCACTAGTAGTATTAGTAGTAGTAATATTATCTGCAATTTTCATTAGATGAAGCATTGTCAAGCATTATTCATTTTGGACTAGGATTTTTTCATCTTCATTTCAATTGCTTTTATTTCCACTAGTAGTATTAGTAGTAGTAATATTATCTGCAATTTTCATTAGATGAAGCATTGTCAAGCATTATTCATTTTGGACTAGGATTTCTTTCATCTTCATTTCAATTGTTTATTTCCACTAGTAGTATTAGTAGTAGTAATATTATCTGCAATTTTTCATTAGATGAAGCATTGTCAAGCATTATTCATTTTGGACTAGGATTTCTTTCATCTTCATTTCAATTGCTTTATTTCCACTAGTAGTATTAGTAGTAGTAATATTATCTGCAATTTTCATTAGATGAAGCATTGTCATTGGCATTTTTGGATTAGGATTTCTTTTCATCTTCATTTCAATTGCTTTTTCTTTATTAGTAGTAGTAGTAATATTATCTGCAATTTTCATTAGATGTGAGATTTCAAGCATTATTCAATTGGACTTTTTTTTTTCATCTTCATTTCAATTGTTTAGTTCACCTATTAGTAGTAGTAATATTATCTGCAATTTTCATTAGATGAAGCATTGTCAAGCATTATTCATTTTGGACTAGGATTTTCTTCATCTTCATTTCAATTGCTTTATTTCCACTAGTAGTATTAGTAGTAGTAATATTATATGCAATTTTCATTAGCAATTTTGATTAAGATTGTCAAGCATTATTCATTTTTGGACTAGGATTTTTTCATCTTCATTTCAATTGCTTTTATTTCATTTATTAGTAGTAGTAAATTATCTGATTTTCATTAGATGAAGTATTTCATTTTGGACAGGATTTTCTTTATTTCAATTGCTTTATTTCCACTAGTATTAGTAGTAGTATTATCTGCAATTTTCATTAGATGAAGCATTGTCAAGCATTATTCATTTTGGACTAGGATTTCTTTCATCTTCATTTCAATTGCTTTATTTCCACTAGTAGTATTAGTAGTAGTAATATTATCTGCAAATTTTCATTAGATGAAGCATTGTCACATTATTCATTTTGGACTAGGATTTCTTTCATCTTCATTTCAATTGCTTTATTTCCACTAGTAGTATTAGTAGTAGTAATATTATCTGCAATTTTCATTAGATAAAGCATTGTCAAGCATTATTCATTTTGGACTAGGATTTCTTTCATCTTCATTTCAATTGCTTTATTTCCACTAGTAGTATTAGTAGTAGTAATATTATATGCAATTTTCATTAGATAAAGCATTGTCAAGCATTATTCATTTTGGACTAGGGATTTTTTCATCTTCATTTCAATTGCTTTATTTCCACTAGTAGTATTAGTAGTAGTAATATTATCTGCAATTTTCATTAGATAAAACATTGTCAAGCATTATTCATTTTGGACTAGGATTTCTTCATCTTCATTTCAATTGCTTTATTTCCACTAGTAGTATTAGTAGTAGTAATATTATCTGCAATTTTCATTAGATGAAAGCATTGTCAAGCATTATTCATTTTGGACTAGGATTTCTTTCATCTTCATTTCAATTGCTTTATTTCCACTAGTAGTATTAGTAGTAGTAATATTATCTGCAATTTTGATTAGATGAAGCATTGTCAAGCATTATTCATTTTGGACTAGGATTTTCTTTCATCTTCATTTCAATTGCTTTATTTCCACTAGTAGTATTAGTAGTAGTAATATTATCTGCAATTTTGATTAGATGAAGCATTGTCAAAGCATTATTCATTTTGGACTAGGATTTCTTTCATCTTCATTTCAATTGCTTTTATTTCCACTAGTAGTATTAGTAGTAGTAATATTATCTGCAATTTTCATTAGATGAAGCATTGTCAAGCATTATTCATTTTGGACTAGGATTTCTTTCATCTTCATTTCAATTGCTTTTATTTCCACTAGTAGTATTAGTAGTAGTAATATTATCTGCAATTTTGATTAGATGAAGCATTGTCAAGCATTATTCATTTTGGACTAGGTTTCTTTCATCTTCATTTCAATTGCTTTATTTCCACTAGTAGTATTAGTAGTAGTAATATTATCTGCAATTTTCATTAGATGAAGCATTGTCAAGCATTATTCATTTTGGACTAGGATTTCTTTCATCTTCATTTCAATTGCTTTATTTCCACTAGTAGTATTAGTAGTAGTAATATTATCTGCAATTTTCATTAGATGAAGTATTGTCAAGCATTATTCATTTTGGACTAGGATTTCTTTCATCTTCATTTCAATTGCTTTATTTCCACTAGTAGTATTAGTAGTAGTAATATTATCTGCAATTTTCATTAGATGAAGCATTGTCAAGCATTATTCATTTTGGACTAGGATTTCTTTTCATCTTCATTTCAATTGCTTTATTTCCACTAGTAGTATTAGTAGTAGTATTATTATCTTAGATGAAGCATTGTCAAGATTAGATTTTGAAGGATTTCTTTCATCTTCATTTCAATTGTTTATTTCAGTAGTATTATTAGTAGTAATATTTTGCAATTTTCATTAGATAAAGCATTGTCAAGCATTATTCATTTTGGACTTCATTTCATTTCAATTGCTTTATTTCCACTAGTAGTATTAGTAGTAGTATATTATCTGCAATTTTCATTAGATGAAGCATTGTCAAGCATTATTCATTTTGGACTAGGATTTCTTTCATCTTCATTTCAATTGCTTTATTTCCACTAGTAGTATTAGTAGTAGTAATATTATATGCAATTTTCATTAGATAAAGCATTGTCAAGCATTATTCATTTTGGACTAGGATTTCTTTCATCTTCATTTCAATTGCTTTATTTCCACTAGTAGTATTAGTAGTAGTAATATTATCTGCAATTTTGATTAGATGAAGCATTGTCAAGCATTATTCATTTTGGACTAGGATTTCTTTCATCTTCATTTCAATTGCTTTATTTCCACTAGTAGTATTAGTAGTAGTAATATTATCTGCAATTTTCATTAGATGAAGTATTGTCAAGCATTATTCATTTTTGGACTAGGATTTCTTTCATCTTCATTTCAATTGCTTTATTTCCACTAGTAGTATTAGTAGTAGTAATATTATCTGCAATTTTCATTAGATGAAGCATTGTCAAGCATTATTCATTTTGGACTAGGATTTCTTTCATCTTCATTTCAATTGCTTTATTTCCACTAGTAGTATTAGTAGTAGTAATATTATCTGCAATTTTCATTAGATGAAGCATTGTCAAGCATTATTCATTTTGGACTAGGATTTCTTTCATCTTCATTTCAATTGCTTTATTTCCACTAGTAGTATTAGTAGTAGTAATATTATATGCAATTTTGATTAGATGAAGCATTGTCAAGCATTATTCATTTTGGACTAGGATTTCTTTCATCTTCATTTCAATTGCTTTATTTCCACTAGTAGTATTAGTAGTAGTAATATTATCTGCAATTTTGATTAGATGAAGCATTGTCACATTATTCATTTTGGACTAGGATTTCTTTCATCTTCATTTCAATTGCTTTATTTCCACTAGTAGTATTAGTTGTAGTAATATTATCTGCAATTTTGATTAGATGAAGCATTGTCAAGCATTATTCATTTTGGTCTAGGATTTCTTTCATCTTCATTTCAATTGCTTTATTTCCACTAGTAGTATTAGTAGTAGTAATATTATCTGCAATTTTGATTAGATGAAGCATTGTCAAGCATTATTCATTTTGATCTAGGATTTCTTTCATCTTCATTTCAATTGCTTTATTTCCACTAGTAGTATTAGTAGTAGTAATATTATCTGCAATTTTCATTAGATGAAGCATTGTCAAAACATTATTATTCATTTTGGACTAGGATTTCTTTCATCTTCATTTCAATTGCTTTATTTCCACTAGTAGTATTAGTAGTAGTAATATTATCTGCAATTTTCATTAGATGAAGCATTGTCAAGCATTATTCATTTTGGACTAGGATTTCTTTCATCTTCATTTCAATTGCTTTTATTTCCACTAGTAGTATTAGTAGTAGTAATATTATCTGCAATTTTGATTAGATGAAGCATTGTCAAGCATTATTCATTTTGGACTAGGATTTCTTTCATCTTCATTTCAATTCATTTCCACTAGTAGTATTAGTAGTTAATATTATCTGCAATTTTCATTAGATGAAGCATTGTCAAGCATTATTCATTTTGGACTAATTTTCTTTCATCTTCATTTCAATTGCTTTATTTCCACTAGTAGTATTAGTAGTAGTAATATTATCTGCAATTTTCATTAGATGAAGCATTGTCAAGCATTATTCATTTTGGACTAGGATTTCTTTCATCTTCATTTCAATTGCTTTATTTCCACTAGTAGTATTAGTAGTAGTAATATTATCTGCAATTTTGATTAGATGAAGCATTGTCAAGCATTATTCATTTTGGACTAGGATTTCTTTCATCTTCATTTCAATTGCTTTATTTCCACTAGTAGTATTAGTAGTAGTAATATTATCTGCAATTTTCATTAGATGAAGCATTGTCAAGCATTATTCATTTTGGACTAGGATTTCTTTCATCTTCATTTCAATTGCTTTATTTCCACTAGTAGTATTAGTAGTAGTAATATTATCTGCAATTTTCATTAGATGAAGCATTGTCAAGCATTATTCATTTTGGACTAGGATTTCTTTCATCTTCATTTCAATTGCTTTATTTCCACTAGTAGTATTAGTAGTAGTAATATTATCTGCAATTTTCATTAGATGAAGCATTGTCAAGCATTATTCATTTTGGACTAGGGATTTTTCATCTTCATTTCAATTGCTTTTATTTCCACTAGTAGTATTAGTAGTAGTAATATTATCTGCAATTTTGATTAGATGAAGCATTGTCAAGCATTATTCATTTTGGACTAGGATTTCTTTCATCTTCATTTCAATTGCTTTTATTTCCACTAGTAGTATTAGTAGTAGTAATATTATCTGCAATTTTGATTAGATGAAGCATTGTCAAGCATTATTCATTTTGGACTAGGATTTTTTTCATCTTCATTTCAATTGCTTTATTTCCACTAGTAGTATTAGTAGTAGTAATATTATCTGCAATTTTGATTAGATGAAGCATTGTCAAGCATTATTCATTTTGGACTAGGGATTTCTTTTCATCTTCATTTCAATTGCTTTATTTCCACTAGTAGTATTAGTAGTAGTAATATTATCTGCAATTTTGATTAGATGAAGCATTGTCAAGCATTATTCATTTTGGACTAGGATTTCTTTCATCTTCATTTCAATTGCTTTATTTCCACTAGTAGTATTAGTAGTAGTAATATTATCTGGAATTTTGATTAGATGAAGCATTGTCAAGCATTATTCATTTTGGACTAGGATTTCTTTCATCTTCATTTCAATTGCTTTATTTCCACTAGTAGTATTAGTAGTAGTAATATTATCTGCAATTTTGATTAGATGAAGCATTGTCAAACATTATTCATTTTGGACTAGGATTTCTTTCATCTTCATTTCAATTGCTTTATTTCCACTAGTAGTATTAGTAGTAGTAATATTATCTGCAATTTTCATTAGATGAAGCATTGTCAAGCATTATTCATTTTGGACTAGGATTTCTTTCATCTTCATTTCAATTGCTTTATTTCCACTAGTAGTATTAGTAGTAGTAATATTATCTGCAATTTTCATTAGATGAAGCATTGTCAAGCATTATTCATTTTGGACTAGGATTTCTTTCATCTTCATTTCAATTGCTTTATTTCCACTAGTAGTATTAGTAGTAGTATATTATTCTGCAATTTTGATTAGATGAAGTATTGTCAAGCATTATTCATTTTGGACTAGGATTTCTTTTCATCTTCATTTCAATTGCTTTATTTCCACTAGTAGTATTAGTAGTAGTAATATTATCTGCAATTTTGATTAGATGAAGTATTGTCACATTATTCATTTTGGACTAGGATTTCTTTCATCTTCATTTCAATTGCTTTATTTCCACTAGTAGTATTAGTAGTAGTAATATTATCTGCAATTTTGATTAGATGAAGCATTGTCAAGCATTATTCATTTTGGACTAGGGATTTCTTTCATCTTCATTTCAATTGCTTTATTTCCACTAGTAGTATTAGTAGTAGTAATATTATCTGCAATTTTGATTAGATGAAGCATTGTCAATTTTGATTAGATTTAGCATTATTCATTTTGGACTAGGATTTCTTTCATCTTCATTTCAATTGCTTTATTTCCACTAGTAGTATTAGTAGTAGTAATATTATCTGGAATTTTGATTAGATGAAGCATTGTCAACATTATTCATTTTGGACTAGGATTTCTTTCATCTTCATTTCAATTGCTTTATTTCCACTAGTAGTATTAGTAGTAGTAATATTATCTGGAATTTTGATTAGATGAAGCATTGTCAAGCATTATTCATTTTGGACTAGGATTTCTTTCATCTTCATTTCAATTGCTTTATTTCCACTAGTAGTATTAGTAGTAGTAATATTATCTGCAATTTTCATTAGATGAAGCATTGTCAAGCATTATTCATTTTGGACTAGGATTTCTTTCATCTTCATTTCAATTGCTTTATTTCCACTAGTAGTATTAGTAGTAGTAATATTATCTGCAATTTTGATTAGATGAAGCATTGTCAAGCATTATTCATTTTGGACTAGGATTTCTTTCATCTTCATTTCAATTGCTTTTATTTCCACTAGTAGTATTAGTAGTAGTAATATTATCTGCAATTTTGATTAGATGAAGCATTGTCAAGCATTATTCATTTTTGACTAGGATTTCTTTTCATCTTCATTTCAATTGCTTTATTTCCACTAGTAGTATTAGTAGTAGTAATATTATCTGCAATTTTGATTAGATGAAGCATTGTCAAGCATTATTCATTTTGGACTAGGATTTTTTCATCTTCATTTCAATTGCTTTATTTCCACTAGTAGTATTAGTAGTAGTAATATTATCTGCAATTTTGATTAGATGAAGCATTGTCAAAAATTATTCATTTTTTGACTAGGATTTCTTTCATCTTCATTTCAATTTTTTATTTTTTCACTAGTAGTATTAGTAGTAGTAATATTATCTGCAATTTTGATTAGATGAAGCATTGTCAAACATTATTCATTTTGGACTAGGATTTCTTTCATCTTCATTTCAATTGCTTTATTTCCACTAGTAGTATTAGTAGTAGTAATATTATCTGCAATTTTCATTAGATGAAGCATTGTCAACCATTATTCATTTTGGACTAGGATTTCTTTCATCTTCATTTCATTTGCTTTATTTCCACTAGTAGTATTAGTAGTAGTCATATTATCAGGAATTTTGATGAGATGAAGCATTGTCAAGCATTATTCATTTGGACTAGGATTTCTTTCATCTTCATTTCATTTGCTTTATTTCCACTAGTAGTATTAGTAGTAGTAATATTATCTGCAATTTTGGAAAAATATTACCAGCAATACATTTCTGAAGAGGAAGTTATTACCAGCAATACATTTTTGAAGGAAAAAATTATTACCAGCAATATATTTTTGAACCAAAAATATTACCAGCAATAAATAAGCCATTAAGGTTGATATGCAGTAAAACAAAATAAGCCAAACCAAACCATTTTCCTTTAATTATATGTTAAATATCCAAACTGTCTTGCTTTGGTAGATCTAAGAGGAGAAAAAAAAAACTCTTAATTGAAATCAGCCGGAAGTCCGTCTGTTTTGGGTAATATATATATATATATATATATATATATATATATATATATATATACATTCACTGCTCTTCCGTCTGCCGTGAATGTCGAACTCTCAGAACCCTTATTGATTGCGCGATTGATGATTATGATACAAAAAAACATAAAATTATTTATAGAGAATTGGCAATGGAAAGGATTTATTTAGAAGTGATTAAAAACGGTAGTCAGTCGCTTTTCGATAAGATGGCGTTTGTCGCTTCCAGCGCAAATCAAACAAAATCTCCTAAACGTCTGTATAAAAAGGACCCCAACAGATGGTTTTTGATGAAGCTAATGTTTGAATTATTTCCCCTGTTGTTGTTCTTTTTTTTTTCTGATATATCTCTTTTTTTTTGTCCTCATTCCTCATTCCTTATTTCGTTCATACACCATCTGCTTTTATTACTGGCGTTATAAAACTGCCAATTATAGGAAAAAAAAGTTTTTCTATTTGTTCGTCAAATAATTTATGACTAGTTTTGTTACTTCGATCACAATATGAGACTGGCTCAGGTTAGACTGGAACGCAACATTGAAAACGAACTTTTGTGTTCGCCCGCTGATGTTTTGACATGGTTAATCGATGCAAAAGTTATTAAACAGAAAATCGATAACGTCTCCAATTGAACTGGTCCGTTTAAAAATGACCTTTTATCTTGTGTAGTTACCACTTAAGTCTTTCATTGGCAAATACGTGATTGTATACGATTGTGCGGGATAGTTATATGACTACGGGGACGTCAATGTAGATGTATGGATGTGCATATAGCAGGAATGTGTTACTGGCGTGCCGAGTTCAATTTCTGGCTAAGGCATCTACCTTAATCTACCTCCATTTATGAGTTGAATAACTGAACAGGTTAGGCTCTTTTGTTTTTAGATTGCAGCCAGTCTAGTTAAAAAAAAAAAAAAAAATTCAGACCCACGCAAATAATAATGCAGACTTGACATTTCAGCCTCGATAAGAAGAGGAGAAGAACGCTGACTTCAAGAGACTGTTTTACCCCAGACGCACCAACTGCTACTTTGGCAACACTAGACGTAGACCTCCTCCTACGATCATGGCTCTTCAAAATGTTCTGTCCTTTGTAGCTCTTTTTGACTTTTACTTATATCTACTAAACCCTGTTCTGTCATTCATTTTCACAAGAATTTTAGGTAGTTCATATCTTCTGTCCCACTTGCCTTTAATATGCCCTCTGAGTATCAAATTCTCCAAGCCCACTTTCCTCATTATGTGTCATAGACATTTCAATTGTCTCTTTTTGATGTTAAAATATTTTTCCTTTTTGTTTCAGTCTTCTGTAAGTCTTCGTCATTGCTCAACTGTTCAGTTCATAGAATTTTCAGTATCCTTCTGTAGAACAACATTTTTTCCTTTATGCCTCTTCATCTGTGAGGAGATTGTCCAGCATTCACTGCCATATAGAAGGATTGATTACTATATAACAGTTCAGCACTCTTTTTTTTTTGTTTCTGTTGCTTCAAGTCTCTTCTTCATCTGTGAGGAGATTGTCCAGCATTCACTGCCATATAGGATGACTGATATTACATAACAGTTCAGTACTCTTTTCTTTGTTTCTCTTGCTTCAAGTCTCTTCTTCATCTGTGAGGAGATTGTCCAGCATTGACTTCCATATACGAGGACTGATATTACATAACAGTTCAGTACACTTTTCTTTGTTTCTGTTGCTTCAAGTCACTTCTTCATCTGTGAGGAGATTGTCCAGCATTCACTACTAATTAGGGGAGTAATTGATAGCGGCTCAGATTGGGGAATCGGAGAGCCGAGTTCGAATTCCAATCGGATCCATTACATTCACGTATGTGCTAATACCTTTAGGAAAGGTACGAATCATCTTCTTTCCCCAGCTATGGGTAAATAGCAGGACAGACCGGGTTCTGTATCCTTAGATGGCAAACTGGTCTACCGCAGAAAGAAATCGCAACCTACTGCGGGAAAAAAACAATTTGCCTCGTCAGCCATGTATCGAAAGATACATGGTAGCTTACGAGTGTATCACGCATGGCACTTAACTGAACTGACGCTACATAGCAATTGAGTAGTCTTTTCTTTGTTTCTGTTGCTTTAATTCTCTTCTTCATATGTGAAGAGATTATCCAGCATCCACTCCCATATAGAAGGACTGACATTACATAACAATTCAGTACCATAGCTGGGACCTTGACATCAACCCGAGTCAGCGCGGACCTTGGAACACTAGCAATTAAGAGATGGTTCCACGCTACTCAAAAACTCCTGATCAGAGGCTTGCTGTTGGATGTAATTTATCGTCTTACCCGGGACGCGGATGTAGTTTATCGTCTTACCCGGGACGCGGATGTAGTTAATCGTCTTACCCGGGACGCGGATGTAGTCTGTCGTCTTACCCGGGACGCGGATGTAGTTAATCGTCTTACCCGGGACGCGGATGTAGTCTGTCGTCTTACCCGGGACGCGGATGTAGTTAATCGTCTTACCCGGGACGCGGATGTAGTCTGTCGTCTTACCCGGGACGCGGATGTAGTCTGTCGTCTTACCCGGGACGCGGATGTAGTAAATCGTCTTACCCGGGACGCGGATGTAGTCGTCTTACCGGGGACGTCGTCATCTTACCGGGGACGCGGATGTAGTCTGTCGTCTTACCCGGGACGTCGTCTTACCAGGGATGTAGTCTGTCGTCTTACCCGGGACGCGGATGTAGTCTGTCGTCTTACCCGGGACGCGGATGTAGTTACTCGTCTTACCCGGGACGCGGATGTAGTCTGTCGTCTTACCCGGACGCGGATGTAGTTTAATACCCGGGACGCGGATGTAGTTAATCGTCTTACCCGGGACGCGGATGTAGTTAATCGTCTTACCCGGGACGCGGATGTAGTCTGTCGTCTTACCCGGGACGCGGATGTAGTTAATCGTCTTACCCGGGACGCGGATGTAGTCTGTCGTCTTACCCGGGACGCGGATGTAGTTAATCGTCTTACCCGGGACGCGGATGTAGTCTGTCGTCTTACCCGGGACGCGGATGAAGTCGTAACGCGGATATAATCGTCGTTTACCCGGGACGCGGATGTAGTCTGTCGTCTTACCCGGGACGCGGATGTAGTTAATCGTCTTACCCGGGACGCGGATGTAGTTAATCGTCTTACCTGGGACGTGATGTAGTCTGTCTTACCGGATGACGCGGATGTAGTCGTCTGTCGCGGATGTAGTCTGTCGTCTTACCCGGGACGCGGATGTAGTCTGTCGTCTTACCGGGACGTCGTCTTACCCGGGACGCGGATGTAGTCTGTCGTCCGGGACGCGGACGCGGATGTAGTTAATCGTCTTACCCGGGACGCGGATGTAGTCTAATCGTCTTACCCGGGACGCGGATGTAGTTAATCGTCTTACCCGGACGCGATGTAGTCTGTCGTCTTACCCGGGACGCGGATGTAGTCTGTCGTCTTACCCGGGACGCGGATGTAGTTAATCGTCTTACCGGGACGCGGATGTAGTTAATCGTCTTACCCGCGGATGTAGTCGTCGGACGCGGGATGTAGTTAATCGTCTTACCGGGACGCGGATGACGTCTTACCCGACGCGGATGTGATCTGTCGTCTTACCTGTCGTCTTACCCGGGACGCGGATGTGGACGCGGATGTGTAGTCTGTCGTCTTACCCGGGACGCGGATGTCTGTCGTCTTACCGTCTTACCCGGGACGCGGATGTAGTTAATCGTCTTACCCGGGACGCGGATGAAGTCTGTCGTCTTACCCGGGACGCGGATGTAGTCTGTCTTACCGGGACGTGGATGGTTCGTCGACCTAATCGTCTTACCCGGGACGCGGATGTAGTCTGTCGTCTTACCCGGGACGCGGATGTAGTCTGTCGTCTTACCCGGGACGCGGATGTAGTTAATCGTCTTACCGCGGATGTAGTTAATCGTCTTACCCGGGACGCGATGTAGTTCTTACCGGGACGCGGATCGTCTTACCCGGGACGCGGATGTAGTCTGTCGTCTTACCCGGGACGCGGATGTAGTCCGTCTTGCCTACGCGGACGCGGATGTAGTTAATCGTCTTACCCGGGACGCGGATGTAGTCTGTCGTCTTACCCGGGACGCGGATGTAGTTAATCGTCTTACCCGGGACGCGGATGGGACGCGGATGTAGTCTGTCGTCTTTACCTGGGACGCGGATGTAGTCTAATCGTCTTACCCGGGACGCGGATGTAGTCTGTCGTCTTACCCGGGACGCGGATGTCTGTCCATCGTCTTACCCGGGACGCGGATGTAGTCTTACCGGGACGCGGATGTCTGTCGTCTTACCGGACGACGCGGATGTAGTCGGATGTCGTCTTACCCGGGACGCGGATGTAGTCTGTCGTCTTACCCGGGACGCGGGATGTAGTTAATCGTCTTACCCGGGACGCGGATGTAGTCTGTCGTCTTACCGGGACGCGGATGAAGTTGATCTGTCGATGTAGTCTGTCGTCTTACCCGGGACGCGGATGTAGTTAATCGTCTTACCCGGGACGCGGGATGCGGTGTAATCGTCTCTTACCCGCGGACGTCGTCTTACCGGGACGCGGATGTAGTCTGTCGTCTTACCCGGGACGCGGATGTAGTCTGTCTGTCGTCTTACCCGGGACGCGGATGAAGTTAATCGTCTTACCTGGGACGCGATGTAGTCTGTCGTCTTACCCGGGACGCGGATGTAGTCTGTCGTCTTACGCGGGACGCGTCTTACCTGTCGTCGCGGATGATGTCGTCTTGCCGGGACGGATGTAGTCTTACCCGGGACGCGGATGTTAATCGTCTTACCTGTCGTCTTTACCCGGGACGCGGATAGTCTGTCGTCTTACCCGGGACGCGGATGACGTCGTCTACCGGGACGCGGATGTAGTCTGTCGTCTTACCCGGGACGCGGATGTAGTTAATCGTCTTACCCGGGACGCGGATGAAGTCTGTCGTCTTACCCTTCGGGACGCGGATGTTAATCGTCTTACCGGGACGCGGATGCTGGTCTGTCGTCTACCCGGGACGCGGATGTAGTCTGTCGTCTTACCCGGGACGCGGATGGTGTCATCTTATCGTCGTTTACCCGGGACGCGGATGTAGTCTGTCGTCTTACCCGGGACGCGGATGTAGTCTGTCGTCTTACCCGGGACGCGGATGTAGTCTGTCGTCTTACCCGGGACGCGGATGTAGTCTGTCGTCTTACCCGGGACGCGGATGTAGTTAATCGTCTTACCCGGGACGCGGATGTAGTTAATCGTCTTACCCGGGACGGATGGATGTCGTCTTACCGGGACGCGGATGTAGTCTGTCGTCTTACCCGGGACGCGGATGTAGTCTGTCGTCTTACCCGGGACGCGGATGTCTGTCGTCTTACCCGGGACGCGGATGTAGTCTGTCGTCTTACCCGGGACGCGGATGTAGTCTGTCGTCTTACCCGGGACGCGGATGTCTGTCGTCTTACCCGTCGTCTTACCCGTCTTACCCGGACGCGGATGTAGTCTGTCGTCTTACCCGGGACGCGGATGTAGTCGTCGTTTACCCGGGACGCGGATGTAGTCTGTCGTCTTACCCGGGACGCGGATGGACGCGAGTCTCGGGACGCGGATTACCGTCTACCCGGGACGCGGATGTAGTCTGTCGTCTTACCCGGGACGCGGATGTAGTTAATCGTCTTACCCGGGACGCGGATGTAGTCGTCTTACCCGTCGCGGATCTCGTCTTACCGGGACGCGGATGATCGTCTTACCCGGGACGCGGATGTAGTCTGTCGTCTTACCCAGGACGCGGATGTAGTCTGTCGTCTTACCCGGGACGCGGATGTAGTTAATCGTCTTACCCGGGACGCGGATGTAGTTAATCGTCTTACCCGGGACGCGGATGTAGTCTGTCGTCTTACCCGGGACGCGGATGTAGTCTGTCGTCTTACCCGGGACGCGGATGTAGTCTGTCGTCTTACCCGGGACGCGGATGTAGTCTGTCGTCTTACCCGGGACGCGGATGTAGTCTGTCGTCTTACCCGGGACGCGGATGATGTCTTACCGGGACGCGGATGTAGTCTTGCGTCGTCTTACCCAGGACGCGGATGATGTCGTCTTACCCGGGACGCGGATGTAGTCTATCGTCTTACCCGGGACGGGACGTAGATCGTCTTACCCGGGACGCGGATGTAGTCTGTCGTCTTACCCGGGACGCGGATGTAGTTAATCGTCTTACCGGGACGCGGATGTAGTCTGTCGTCTTACCCGGGACGCGGATGTAGTTGTCGTCTTACCCGGGACGCGGATGTAGTCTGTCGTCTTACCGGGACGCGGATGTGTTGTCGTCTTACCCGGGACGCGGATGTAGTCTGTCGTCTTACCCGGGACGCGGATGTAGTTTATCGTCTTACCCGGGACGCGGATGTAGTCTGTCGTCTTACCCAGGACGCGGATGTAGTCTGTCGTCTTACCCGGGACGCGGATGTAGTTTATCGTCTTACCCAGGACGCGGATGTAGTTTGTCGTCTTACCCGGGACGCGGATGTAGTCTGTCGTCTTACCCTGGGACGCGGATGTAGTTAATCGTCTTACCCGGGACGCGGATGTAGTCTGTCGTCTTACCTGGGACGCGGATGTAGTCCCCGGGACGCGGATGTAGTCTGTCGTCTTACCCGGGACGCGGATGTAGTCTGTCGTCTTTACCCGGGACGCGGATGTAGTCTGTCGTCTTACCTGGGACGCGGATGTAGTCTGTCGTCTTACCCGACGCGGATGTCGTTAATCGTCTTACCTGGACCCGGGACGGATGTAGTCTGTCGTCTTACCTGGGACGCGGATGTAGTCTGTCGTCTGCAGGACGCGGATGTAGTCTGTCGTCACCTGGGACGCGGATGTAGTCTGTCGTCTTACCCGGGACGCGGATGTAGTCTGTCGTCTTACCCAGGACGCGGATGTAGTTAATCGTCTTACCCAGGACGCGGATGTAGTCGTCTTACCCGGGACGCGGATGTAGTCTGTCGTCTTACCCGGACGCGGATGTGGTCTGTCGTCTTACCCGACGCGGATGTAGTCTGTCGTCTTACCCGGGACGCGGATGTAGTCGTCGTCTTACCCGGGACGCGGATGTAGTTAATCGTCTTACCCGGGACGCGGATGTAGTCTGTCGTCTTACCCGGGACGCGGATGTAGTCTGTCGTCTTACCTGGGACGGGACGTCTTACCTGGGACGCGGATGTAGTCTGTCGTCTTACCCGGGACGCGGATGTGTTCTGTCGTCTTACCGGGACGCGGATGTAGTTAATCGTCTTACCCAGGACGCGGATGTAGTTTATCGTCTTACCCAGGACGGATGTAGTCTGTCGTCTTACCCGGGACGCGGATGTAGTCTGTCGTCGTCCAGGGACGCGGATGTACCGTCATACCCGGGACGCGGATGTTTATCATCTTACCCAGGACGCGGATGTAGTTAATCGTCTTACCCGGGACGCGGATGTAGTCTGTCGTCTTACCCAGGACGCGGATGTAGTTAATCGTCTTACCCGGGACGCGGATGTAGTTTTATCGTCTTACCCGGACGCGGATGTAGTCTGTCGTCTTACCCGGACGCGGATGTAGTCTTACCCGTCGTCGTCTTACCCAGGACGCGGATGTAGTCTGTCGTCTTACCCGGGACGCGGATGTAGTTCGTCGTCTTACCCAGGACGCGGATGTAGTCTGTCGTCTTACCTGGACGCGACGTCGGACGCGGGATTCCTCTGTCGTCTTACCTTACCCGGGACGCGGATGTAGTCTGTCGTCTTACCTGGGACGCGGATGTAAATTGTCGTCTTACCGGACGCGGATGTGGTTAATCGTCTTACCCGGGACGCGGATGTAGTTAATCGTCTTACCCGGGACGCGGATGTAGTCTGTCGTCTTACCCGGGACGCGGATGTAGTCTGTCGTCTTACCTGGACGCGGATGTAGTCTGTCGTCTTACCCGGGACGCGGATGTCTGTCGTCTTACCCGACGCGGATTAATCTGTCGTCTTACCCGGGACGCGGATGTAGTCTGTCGTCTTACCGGGACGCGGATGTCTGTCTGTCGTCTTACCCGGGACGCGGATGTAGTCTGTCGTCTTACCCGACGCGGATGAAGTCTGTCGTCTTACCGGGACGCGGATGTGTCTGTCGTCTTACCGGGACGCGGATGTAGTCTGTCGTCGTCTTTACCCGGGACGCGGATGTAGTCTAAAATCGTCTTACCATGGACGACGCGGATGTAGTTCGTCGTCTTACCCGGGACGCGGATGTCGTCTTACCCGGGACGCGGATGTAGTCTGTCGTCTTACCCGGACGCGGATGTAGTCTGTCGTCTTACCGGGACGCGGATGTAGTCTCATCTTACCCAATACGCAAATGTAGTCTTCTTACCCGGGACGCGGATGTAGTCTGTCGTCTTACCCGGGATACATTGTAGTTTGTCGTCTTACCCGGGACGCGGATGTAGTCTGTCGTCTTACCCGGGACGCGGATGTAGTCTGTCGTCTTACCCGGGACGCGGATGTAGTCTGTCGTCTTACCCGGGACGCGGATGTAGTCTGTCGTCATACCTTGCGGATGACGCGTCTTACCCTAAATGATGGTTCATAATCGTCTTACCCGGACCAGATGTAGTCTGTCGTCTTACCACGCGGATGTAGTCAACGTCTTACCCGGGACGCGGATGTAGTCTGTCGTCTTACCCGGGACGCGGATGTAGTCTGTCGTCTTACCCGGGACGCGGATGTAGTGTCGTCTTACCGGGACGCGGATGTAGTGTTAATAAAGAATATTAAAAATGATCGCTTACCCGGACGCGATGTATCTGAAGGGACAATATAACTGTCGTCTGATGCGCGGAAGCATCGTCTTACCCGGGACGCGGATGATGTCGTCTTACCACACGCGGAAACTGTCGTCTTACCCACGTACTGTAATGTGTCGAGCCGGCGCGGATGGTCTGTACCCCGGGACGTACTGTAATGTTGAACTGGGAAAGGGATGTATACCCTTACCGGGGCGCGGATGTAATGTCGTGAACCGGGAAAGGATGTAGTCTGTCGTCTTACCGTAATGTTGAACTGGGTCTTGCAGGGACGCCCATGTACTGTAATGTTGAACTGGGAAAGTAGATGTCGTCTTACCCACGCGGATGTGTAATGACGCGGATGTAATATCTTACCCACGAACCGGGACGCGGATGTAAAGTCGTCTTATACCTCATCTCAGGACGTACTGTAATGCGGATGAGCTGGCGTCTTTACCCACGGATGTGATCTGTAATCTTAACTGGGATGCACGGATACCACGTACTGTACGCCAATGTTGAACTGGGAAAGGCAATACCCTTACGGGTACTGTAATGTTGAACTGGGAAAGGCAATGTTGAACTGGCCCGGGACGTTTGTAATGTTTAACTGGGACGCGGATACCCAAATCTTGAACGGACCCACGTACTGTAATGTTGAACTAGGAAAGGCGTCCCACGTACTGTAAATGTTGAACCACGAAAGGCAATACCCACGACGCGGATGTTGAACTGGGAAAGTCTTACCCACGTACTGTAATGTACTGAATGTTGAACTGGGAAAGGCTTACCGGGTACTGTAATGTTGAACTGTCGTAATAAAGAATACCCACGTTGTAAATTGATGGGAAAGGCAAAATACCCACTGAAACTTTAAGGTTTCGAACAAAGATAATCAATTACCACTGTAATGCAACAAAAGGTACCCACGTACTGTAATGTTGAACTGGGGAAAGGCAATACCCACGTACTGTAATGTTGAACTGGGAAAGGCAATACCCACGTACTGTAATGTTGAACTGGGAAAGGCAATACCCACGTAAATATGTAATGTTGAACTGGGAAAGGCAATACCCACGTACTGTAATGTTGAACTGGGAAAGGCAATACCCACGTACTGTAATGTTGAACTGGGAAAGGCAATACCCACGTACTGTAATGTTGAACTGGGAAAGGCAATACCCACGTACTGTAATGTTGAACTGGGAAAGGCAATACCCACGTACTGTAATGTTGAACTGGGAAAGGCAATACCCACGTACTGTAATGTTGAACTGGGAAAGGCAATACCCACGTACTGTAATGTTGAACTGGGAAAGGCAATACCCACGTACTGTAATGTTAAGCTAGCAAAGGCAGGTTCAGTGTCAAAATATTCGAAATGATACAAGAAACACAATTCTGTTGAGTTGTATTTATTATGTTTCTGAAAAAAAAAACAACAACAACCAGACTGTAAGTCTGTCTGTCTGTCAATGAACCGCCAATTCTTATAGGGTACGTGATTCAAGACGTCCAGGAATCAAATAACGCTTAGCGGGATAAACAAAAAAAGCCACATCACCGCTGCTCATTTCTGAGTGTGGGTCAAGCGATATAATTGCTCAAAATCAAGTCGCAGCCATCTTGTCTGTGTATATACACATGCGTTTGTGAGTGCGTATGTGTTCGTGTATGCGTCGATGGCTGTGACTATACGTTGGAGAGTGTGTATACGGGTGCGTGCGTATATATTCACGCCGAGTACACTCTACACATTAACCAATAGACCAAAACCGTTCTTTTACGAGTACAGGGATTCCCAGCAAATAACGCTGCTAGACTGTCCATCAAAGTATGGACAATCATTAATTTTACGCAAAAGGAAACAGGTTTGCTTTTTTTTTATATGAATTAAATTTAGGTAAGAATCCGATGGAATGGTAAACAATTTGAAAAATAACTTTTATTGTCATCGTCTAGCAGTCTAATTTGCTATTTAATCTATACCTTGGGGGAGAGAGTGAACAACGGATAAAATGTGGCGATTGGTAATGTATTGCAATTATAAAATCGTATGTTCTTGTTTATGTATGCGTATGCGTCTCTATAGGCATGCTTGCAAATCTACTGCAAATAAGGCCCAACGTTACCACAGCTGGTCAAGAGAATATAAGGTCTTAGCGAGACAAAAAAGCCACATTCGCGTTGCCCATTTTTGAGGAGGGATCAAGCGATATCATTGCTCGAAATCAAGTCGGAGCCATTTTGTATGTGTGCATACGCATGCGTTTTTGAGTGACTATGAGTCTATGTATGCGTTTATGGCATTTGTATTTTTTTTAATTATGTGCTTTGAGAACCAAGGTGATCATGAATCTCTACGGATTCCTATTTTTATTCGTTGCGAATTGAAATGGAATCTTGGCAATGATACTGGAGTGATTTCCTGTTGCATTTTCCAACTTTTAAATCTGCTAGCACCAAAGGCTAGAGAGTCTAGTTTAAATTGTTATTTAACCTATAGTTGAGGGGTCGTGAGAAGATAAAACTGCATGTCTTTTTCTAAGAGTATTTATTAAAAATTGAATAAAACACAGTAGATGGGGTTTGAAATCAGCTTGCTTGATTTCTTCTTATTTTTTCATGTTCCATATCATTTCAGAACATGGGTGATCATGGCTCTCCACAATTTCCTTTTCTCTTACTGCTTTGGATTCCTTTTTCAAAGCTGATAACCGACCTTACGTTTTAAGCGATTTTTTTTAACAGTTACCTATTTCTCAAAAATTATTTTTATTAACATTTTTTTTAATGATTATATTAAAATGATCTCTCTTCGTACAGAGAGCGGTTAAGCTTTACTTTTTACTCACGTTCGAGCAGGTTGAGTTGGTGTCTGTAATGGGCAACTGACGGGCGCTGCCACGGCCGAGAGCCTCGCGCTTTCGTCTCGAGCTGAAAATGTGCAATTCGCGCTTCTCTTCTTCACTTAGACTGTTACAGTACCGGATCTGGTTATCGTGGGGAGGCAACTGCTGGAGAAGTTGGCGAATGCGATACTTCTCTCCAGGGCTATTAATGTATGGCACTTTATCCTCGGGGAGACAACTCATGTACTGGTAGACCTGTAAAAATATATAAAGAAATTTAATTAACACATTGGAAATCAGAACCAGATATATCAACGAATTATTATTATTAAAAACCAACACAGAACCAGAGATGTCAACGAAATATTATTAAGAACCAACGCAGAACCAGATATATCAACGAATTATTATTAAGAACCAACGCAGAACCAGATATATCAACGAATTATTATTAAGAACCAACGCAGAACCAGATATATCAAAGAATTATTATTAAGAACCAACGCAGAACCAGATATATCAACGAATTATTATTATTGTAAATAATCTAACAAATAGTGTTGAATAAACTACAGATATAAATCCTGTTTCATATGTTTGGGTTTTATTAACATTCTAAAAACTGCATTTCAAAACAATAATGTTTACAGTAGGTGTGTACAGTTTTAGTGGAATCAAGTGACAAACCCGACCTTTTGACATGAAGTGGGATTTTTTTTGGTTACATATGTTAAACTTTGTCGACGACGGTAAATGGCAAGGGAATCGAAAGAGAGAAAGCGAAGAAGAAAATACAAAGTAGATAGAGACAAATACGCGGCAGAGAGAAAAGAAGAAAGACTAATTAAAACTGTATCGATTGTAACAATTTCATTTCCCTTGGCATGGCCCAAATATTTATTGTGCATTCAGCGAGAAAGATAAACGTGAAAAGAGTGGTTTGCCGGGAGACACTTAATAGTTGACCATTTCACATTAAGACCAGAGGTCAGTACTCGAAACACAGCACAAAATGCGACGATGTTCTAGGGGTAAGGTATCTGACTGATGTCAAATCAGTCAGATTTCGATCTCAGCTTGAAACAATCGAACGTCTAGCCACAATGAGGAGCTGTGATACAGCGAAGCAGTCTGTCTGTGGATATATGTATGTTATGAATAATAATGAGTGGTCTCTCTTGTTTCATTACTCTCCTTTTTGAGAAAGCTTTTTCTGTTTACTGGGACTATAAAAGGACACTGTACGCGAATATTGCATTCTCAGTTCAATATAGCTTTCTTAATGCCTACATCTGCGTACTTTTGTCATTACTATATATATATATATATATATATATATATATATATATATATATATACAGAGATAGATAGATAGATAGATAGATAGTGAGTCTAGAACCGGCCGCGAATAGTTAGAATCCGCGAATACTTATACATCCCTAAAAGTGCTTATAAGTACCTATTTTGATCGTTAAAACTACAAATACCACAAACTTTCATCCCAAACACTATAGGAATAGGTCAGACCCTTTTAAAATCATTTTTGTAAAACAATATTGTTGATCATACAATTATCGTAAATTTTCTTTCATACGTACAATAACAGTTTTTAATTACGCATAGATCGATACAACCATTGAAAATACTGCATAAAATATCTGTAACAAGACATAAAATATAAAGTTTAAAACATTTTCTAAAACCAGAACTGTGATGGTGCAAACAGACTTAGTATAAGCCATTTTTAAGACCCCACCCGCAGTCCCAAACAAAGAACAAAGCCCAAGCACTACGCATGTTTTTGCGTTTCTTTTCTTTTTTTTAAATTTTGCCAATTTTTACCATACAGTTATATGTTTTAAGTCACTTATATAACAGAAAAATAATACAAGAGTATTCTAAATATGTTCTATCGAAAAAATGCTCGAATCGAGGGAGTTCTCAGCGAATAAGTTGTACATATGTTCTTCAGAAAAACATGCGAATATTCGAGGTTTCCGTGAATAACAAATACATATAATGTAAAGAAACATCCATGTATATGTGAGGCCGCGAATGCTAAAACGGGAATAGGTGGCGGCTCACTGTATATATATATATATATATATATATATATATATATCCACACACTTTTGATATTTTTTATATTTTATTTTTGATATATATATATATATATATATATATATATATATATAGAGAGAGAGAGAGAGAGAGATTTTTGATATTTTATTTTGATATATATATATATATATATATATAGATAGATAGATAGATTTTTTGATATTTTATTTTGATATATATATATATATATATATATATATATATATATATATATATATCCACACATTTGATTTTTTTGATATTTTTATTTTGATATATATATATATATATATATATATATATATATATATATATATATAAAGAGAGTTTTTTTTTATATTTTATTTTGATATATATATATATATATATATATATCAAAGTATATAATTAATATACACGAATGAATTCAATAACCAACAATTACTATTCTTAAAAGAGTGCTCAATACAAAGTAGAGCAGATATAATTATTTTTATAAAAAATTTATAACATAAGTATGTTATAAAATCACTATAAAATAGCCATTTGTTAAACACTCTGTGTCTTATCAAGTTATGGTTATTAGTTAAGTAAAATAAATATTTTTAAAGTTACACGTTAATTAAAGATCCTAAATAGCTATAATAGGAGCATTTTGTTACAAAGCTAGAATAACCAATCAAAAACGTTTTTGAAAAGGTTATTCTAGCTTTTGACAAAAATGTTGCTAGTATAGCTATTTAATCTTTAAATTTTGTAACCATTTAAATTCTTTTAACACCATCAATTGATAAATTTAGAGTGTGTTGAAAATAAAATGGCTTATTTTGTCATATGATTTTATAACATACTTATGTTATAAATTTTTTATAAAAATAATTATATATATATATATATATATATCCACACACTTTGATTTTTTTTTGATATTTTTATTTTGATATATATATATATATATATATATATATATATATATATATATAGAGAGAGAGAGAGATTTTTTGGTATTTTATTTTGATAAATATATATATATATATATATATATATATATATAAGTTTATATATATATATATATATATATATATATATATATATATATATATATATATATATCCACACTTTGATTAATCGTCAAATGGGAAAAAATTGTTACTTGATGAGGAAATAATTTGATTGCTAAACCATAAAAATATAGGATTTTCTTTCTTTTAATGTTTTTTACTCATCAGTTTGGGATTGTGTGTTTCTATTGTACAAAAACGTGCATTTTCTTTTTTACTTGTAAAACGAAAAAGATATTTTTCTTTATTTAAGGAAAAAATACATTTCATTTCTATACTTATTTATTTTGATTTAGCTTCTTTTTTCTATTTTAATTTCATAATACTTCCTTAGAGTAACTTCTATTGCAGACATTGGCCGTGGGAAAACTAATCTAATTTAATTTTTTGTTCGGATCAACTGGGGTAGTTTATTTTTTATGATATTTCTAAGTGAAAATTCATCTTCCTTAGAGTTGACATGCATTTGACATTTGTAGAAGTTGTTATATTATTGTTTTAAGTATCTTTATTATTTACTCTGGAAAGAGTCTAATCTGGTGGTCGATGAGTTAGTTAGGAAAACCATTGTTATCTAGTGTCTGTTTTGCATTGTTGAGTTCTTTAAGTATAAGTAGACAAGAGGATGAATTCTCGTGTGATCTCTTTCGGAAATTTTTTTAACACGGGTATTTTGTATCTAACTGAGCATTCACTCTTAAAGTTAAGAAGACAACAATTTTTACCAGTGTTTCTTTTTTTTTATATAGAAGTAGGTGGTGAAAGTGTTGTGCCTGTATTTTACGAGGAACATCTAAGAATGGGAGTTTATCTTTTGACTTGCAATGGGAATTTATCTTTTGACTATGTAAAGTTAAGCACACAGTTTTTTTCAAATGTGATTTTGAGATTCTCAATTTCTTGTTTGTTTTTCTCTAAAATAAAAAAAAATCCTCTACGTATCGGACATATATTGTGGGTTTACAGACTTGTTTAAATGTTTTCTATGTGGATGGTTTAGTAATTGGTGAAGCACGGGCCGAGCGGTTTTCCCATAGTACCACCATTAGTTTGTGTGTAGATGTTAACATTTTTTGTTTGTTTTTCTCTAAAATAAAAATAAAAATCCTCTACGTATCGGACATATATTTTGGGTTTACAGACCTGTTTAAATGTTTTCTATGTGGGTCGTTTAGTAATTGGTGAAGCACAGGCCGAGGTGTATATATATATATATATATATATATATATATATATATATATATATAAACTTATATATATATATATATATATATCAACTTCCGCTACAGTCGAGTACTCTTTTTTTCTGAAACCAAATTTTGCAATACACACACACACACACACACATATATATATATATATATATATATATATATATGTGTGTGTGTGTGTGTGAAGCCTGTTAAGAAATTGGTAAAAGTTATGAATTTAATTTTGGGTGGCAGTATTTATCCCATCAATTCCCAGCTTTCACACCGAATGCATTGTTGAATTTCTAAAAAGAAAGTAAAAAAAAAACCCAAAAAAACAGACAAAAACAAAACATCAACCTACCCTACTGTGGCACATTTTTCTCTGGGACATTTTAAAGTCTATAAATGCTCGTTAAATTTATTTTAGTCCGTATTATCTGGGTTTTTTTTTTGTTGTTTTTTTTTTTTTACTTTTAAGCGGTATCAAATTTTACATATCTTGATGTAATGAACTTCACCCTGCATAAGGCCCAAGGAACACTCGAGGTATAACCTCACAGAGTAAGAGGCACAGTATATGGAGATATGTGGGGAAGATAACGATTAGCCCTAGACTGTAGTCTTCCTGAAAGCATCCTCTTGGGTGTCGGTTCCACGGAATAGAAAAAGGATGGTTCGCTACAATGGGTTTTAGCCATGAAGGTTAACATTGGTGGCACTAAAGAATGTAGCGCGTCAGATCACTTTCCATGGAAATAGCGATCGAGCAGCGAGACGCTTGCGATGTTTCGTCTCTGGCTAAGGGATTGTAAGGTGGAAAATAATTCATCACCCACAAGGACGCGGGGAGAATAGGGAAATCCTTGGACGACGAACTTCAACTGCCATGATTTTTATTTGAAAGCCAAATGTATTTCTTTATGATCCCTTTTAGATAACGTTTGCCTCCATTAAACGCTGTATGAATCTGCAGAATAGCAACAGCTAACCTGTTACACCCACCAAATTTTTAGAGGTGGCGGTGTTTGGGAGTGGGACATTGAATCCAATCGCAAACTTGAAGTCCGACTCCGCCTCCTGTAACGCGACCGATTTACGAAAACGCATCACGAAAATATCCGTACGCAGCTGTCAAATAGTTCGCTCGGTAATCAATCAGTAGTGGTGGTGGGGTGGGTTACGCGGAAGGTGCGTCATGTGGGTGGGTTGTTGGTGTATCCGCAATCACATTCCTGTCATGCTGCTCGTTATGTATTTGGCTGAAGCGAGGTAAAAGGATGAGCCGCGCTGAAATAACGATACAAACGAAGACAATGGTTTGTTCGTTCTCTTGGCGTGATTTTCCACCCTCGTCCCCGAGAGGACAAAAAAAGTGCTTCTTGATTTGGTTTTGGCCGGAAAATGGTTCAACTTCAGCTTCTCAAGTTGAAGGGTGAAAACTGCCGTAAATCAACAAACGTTCACACTATTATCATTTGCGTAAAGCTCGATTGCATCACACCTTGTCTTTTCATTATATGACTAAGATAGATAGATAGATAGATAGATAGATAGATAAGAAGAGGTTGAGATAGGAAGAGGTTAAGATAGATAGATAGATAGATAGATAGGAAGAGGTTAAGATAGATAGATAAGAAGAGGTAGAGAGAGGAAGAGGTTAACATAGATAGATAGATAGATAGATAGATAGATAGATAAGAAGAGGTTGAGATAGGAAGAGGTTAAGATAGATAGATAGATAGATAGATAGATAGATAGATAGATAGATAAGAAGAGGTTGAGATAGGAAGAGGTTAAGATAGATAGATAGATAGATAGATAGATAAGAAGAGGTTGAGATAGGAAGAGGTTAAGATAGATAGATAGATAGATAGATAGATAGATAAGAAGAGGTTGAGATAGGAAGAGGTTAAGATAGATAGGAAGAGGTTGAGGTAGGAAGAGGTTAACATAGATAGATAGATAGATAGATAGATAGATAGATCCCATACTGTATCTACAAGAATTCAAAATTCTTTAATAGCCACCATTCTCCCATACCTTCCCACCAATTCCAGCATCATATCAACCCACGAATTCCTTCAAATTTAAAAAAAATATAAAACCAACCCAAGGTATTTTAGCGTCACTCGATCTCGAAAATTCATTCACAAACGACCTCGTTGATCAAACCATTGACATACTCTTTAACTTCCTGTACACAAATAATTCCATGCCACGTCCATCCATCAAAGCAAATATCCTCAAAAAATTATTACATGCAGGCACAACCAAAGTCTCCTTCTACGAGTATATTGTTAACATCTACACACAAACGAATGGTGGTACGATGGGAAATCCGCTCGGCCCGTGCTTCACCAATTACTAAACAACCCACATAGAAAACATTTAAACAAGTCTGTAAACCCACAATATATGTCCGATACGTAGAGGATTTTTTTTTATTTTAGAGAAAAACAAACAAGAAATTGAGAATCTCAAAATCACATTTCAAAAAACTGTGTGCTTAACTTTACATACGAAGCAAGTCTCGTAAATACACTAACAACACTTTCACCACCTACTTGTAAATGTAAAAAAAAAAAAAACTAGTATAAACTCTTGTCATCTTTTATTGGCGTCTCTGCAAGAGCATCCTGAACAATAGAAAACCCTCCATACCTCCTTTGTTCAACCAGTTCGAGGTCCTGACCTCCTCTACCGACAAGGCTGAATGCTTTGCTCGGAAATTCTCATTTAATTCAACGCTCGACTCCTCCGGTGTACCCATACCAGACTTCCCTCTGCAAATGGAGGCCCTATTGATCGGGTTACACATAACCCCGTCATTGGTATTGGGCATTATCTCCAATTTAGACACCCACAAGGCTGGTGGTGGAGATGGCACACCAGCTATTGTCTTGAAGAAATGTGCGCCTGAGCTAACGCCCGCCATCTCTAAACTATATAATTACTGCCTCAAGGAATCCTGTTTTCCTGACTACTGGAAGTCCTCATCCATTGTTCCTGTCTTTAAGAACTCTGGAGACCCCTCTGACCCCTCTAATTACCGTCCTATTAGTCTCCTACCCCTCTTCGGCAAAGTCTTCGAAGCCCTAATCAATTCCGAAGTGGTTAACCACCTTACATCCCATGATTTGCTCTCAGACAAGCAATATGGTTTCCGCTACGCCCGATATACAGCTGATGTGCTTACGGCCATCACTGAAACTGTCTACCAAGCTCTTCAAAATAACGGTTAGGCTCGTGCCGTGGCCCTAGACATCTCCAAAGCGTGTGATAGGGTTTGACATGCCGGCCTTCTTCGCAAGCTCCAGGGTTATGGTATTACAGGTCGATTGTTTAACCTAATACAATCATTCCTGTCAGACTGTGAATTGAAGTCGTTCTTAACGGATTCTCCTCCAGTTCCTATCCCATGAACGCAGGTGTTCCTCAAGGCTCCATCCTTGGCCCCACTCTATTCCTTATCTTCATCAACAACCTTCCTGACGCCATAGATTCCCAAGTTGACATCTACGCGGACGACACTACAATTTACTCCTGCCTCAAAAACAAATCTAGTGTTGCTGACAAAACTAACCTGGCCGCTCGTCTTGAAATGGACCTCCAATCGGTTGTTAATTGGGGCAAGAATTGGCTGGTAAACTTTAACGGCTCAAAAACTAAACTACTCTCTATTAATCACCATAGAGATCCTTCCCTGCCCCCCCATTAAAATGTCTGATGCTGAACTTCTTGAGAGCAACTCTCTGCGTCTGCTCGGTCTCACGTTGACTGCTGACCTGAGATGGAACAAATACATTGAGTCAATTGCTTCGTCCACCGCAAAGAAAGTTGGCTCATGTGCCGCGTCAGGAAAATTTTCTCCCCGGAAACGATACTTCAAATATACAAATCAACCATTCGCCCTTGCATGGAGTATTGCTGCCATATATGGTTTGGGGCACCTTCTGTTTACCTCGGAGTTCTTGATAAGATCCAGAAACGGATATGTAATATAATTGGCCCTGATCTGGCATCTCGTCTACAGTCACTCTCTCACAGACGCGCCGTCGCCTCTCTCTGTCTTTTTTCTAAAAACTTTCATGGTAATGCTCCGATGAGCTGCTTTCACTGGTTCCCAGACTCCATGAATTCAAGCGCCCTACGAGGGCTGGCATCCCTCTCACCCTTACACTGTATAAACTTTTAAATGTAGCCGTCTCTTCTACTCCAATAGCTTCATACCTCGCACCTCTCGCCTGTGGAACACCCTTCCCAATTACTGTTTCCCTGAGAGCTATAATCTCCAACTATTCAAATGTAATGTCAATCGACATATCCAGTTACCTTGATCTATCCACTATCCCTCTCCTCATCCTTTCTTCTATCACTCCTATCTGCTCTCGCTCCTAATCTTCTGCAACCCTCTGCATCATAGTGGCTTCACGCCTTGCTCGGGGCGTAATGCTTTAAAAAAACAAACAAAAATAAACAAACTTTAAGAGTGAATGCCCAGTTATATACAAAATAGCCGTGATAAAAAATTTCCGAAAGAGAGCACACGAGAATTCATCCTCTTGTCTACTTTTACTTAAAGAACTCAACAATGCAAAACAGACACTAGATAACAATGGTTTTCCTAACTACCTCATCGACCACCAGATTAGACTCTTTCCATAGTAAATAATAAAGATACTTAAAACAATAATATAACAACTTCTACAAATGTCAAATGCATGTCAACTCTAAGGAAGATGAATCTTCACTTAGAAATATCATAAAAAATAAACTACCCCAGTTGATCCGAACAAAAAATTAAATTATCTATTATAGAATATTTAAAACAGCTAACCTTATCCTAAAAAATAACAAGATTATAAAGAACCAACATTATTTACGAGTTCAAAAGCGCGTTAAGGAACTCTGTTCTTGATCAAACTAAACTCATAAATAATTACATCGGTCACAATACTACATGCCTATCCAGACGTCTCACGCTATATCTGTCTTTAGAACTAATTTAAACACACACACGAACCTACCAGACTCCATCCGAAACATACTAGCAGAAAATACATGCATAATAACCTCATCCACATGTAAAAAAAGATTAAAAATAATGGAAGCCTTAATAGTAACGAAGAAAAAGCCAACACTCAACATTAACTCCGAAGACGACCACAACGTGCTTATCGTGTTTAGAAATTAAAACATCTTTATAACTCTAGAAACATACACACAAATTCAAAATATTTGTGTGGTTTTTACACAATTTGTGTCCATAAGAGTAAACACTTGTACGAACGCTGAACAATTAAATAAAAAGCTTAATCGCAGTACCTTGTCAGTAATCTTTAATGAAACAAATTAACTGAAATTTCCTTTCTTTCACTATACGGTCAGTTCTAGGCAGGAAACAGGGTATAATCGATTTTTTATTTTTCCTCTGATTAGGTCATTTGCAGTGGTGTGCAGTAATATGAATCTGTTTTCGGGGTGTATGATGAAATTTGTTTGGCCGTGAAAAATAATGCGTCATCCGTGATTGTATCAAATTTTTATTACTCCCTGACACTATTGTCTCGATTCTCGATTAGTTGTCCAACGGCCATTGTTGCGAAGGAAGTTACTCCAAGCAGGCTTTCGAAAATTGTAACGCTGCGCGAACACACTAGCAAGCCTTACTAGTGGCGCAATGAAAGTACTATGGACTGACCCGGAAATTCCTCTGATTTAAATCCAATCGACAAATCTTTGGTCAATCTGCAAGAAACGACTTCGTGGAATGGATATGCATAGTACTAATATGTGCTCTTGGTCATGTTTCATTGGAATAATACGTAAAAAACGTAAATAATAACGGAATTATTCGTTTTGTTTCAATTAATTTGCATAAGGGTGTATATAGCGTACACAACAACTATCCTTTCCCGCAGTTTCACATGCCATTCATTTGAACAAAGTGCAATTAGACATCGTATTAATAAACACCAGAAGAATTCTAATAATGTTAAAGAGCTTTTTAAATAAATCCGATTGCAAAAATTACTAACATTATTGAAGCTATTTACATTCAACAAAAGCAATGATCCATTATATTCTCCAACCATTAATAAAAATTGCTATAATACTTGACCCTATTTTCTTGTATGTCTACAAAAAATGTATTCAACATTATATTCTAATGTATTCAACTTTCAAGCAAAATATAATGACTCATTTAAATCAATGCTCTGTTTAAATTATATTTTTATTTTCTTTCTTTCTCTTTACTTTCTCACACTCCTGATGATGAGTTATGCGAGTCGAAAGCTCGGAAATAAAACAAGTGTTGGCCATTATTTTTATGTTTGCAACAGCCACATTTGCGAAAAGATAAACGTGTTAAAAAAAACACACACATTTCTTTAACAGACTTTTTGTCAAGAACAACTGCCGCTCCTGCACACACACGCACGCACAAACACACGCATTTAATAGGGTGTGTCCATAAATTCTGGTCACACAAGAAATCTCATTGACTATATTGTTTTACCTCTATAGATTAAACACGGTTTTATCAAAAGAAGAAAGAAGTGACTTCTTTTACTTAAAGGAGAAGGTGTACTCAATGAAAATCACAGATGCAACACACTTGATTGAATGCATAAAGAGTGAATGTGCCAAAATTAACGGCGGTGTGGAGTTACTGCATTGAGTTCTCGTGACTCTTGTAAAGCACATCAACATTTGCATCATAAATGAAGCAAATCATGTTGAAGATTTTTATTTGTTAATATTCTAATTCAATAAAATGTTGAAATGTCATTTCTTGAAAATATGCCTTTTTGTCTATGTGTGCAGAGTTTAGGGACACCCTGTATATGGGATGAAAATATAATTTTAATGCATGCTCTATTTATGGGTAATAGTGGTCCATATCTCAGGGATAAGGTGTATGTAAATATAAGAAAACTTATAGAAATGTTTTATTTCCCAAACATGGTTGAGTGTTGTTTTTCTTTTCTTTTTTTATTAATAATACTTCCATTATTTTTAGACTTTTCTTACGTGTGGGTGAGGTTATTATATTTGTATTATCAACAAGTATGTTGTGGATTGAGATTGGTAGGTTTCTATGTCTATTTAAATGATACCTAATTGAACTATGGTTAAAGAGATGTAAAGTGAGTCTTCTTGTTAAACATGTTGTAGTATATCCTATATAATTATTTCCAAATGTGGATTGGTCAGGAACACAGTTCCTTAAGAGACATGCGAATTCTTAAATGATATTGCTTCTCTGTAATGTAGATCTTGCAGGTAAGCTATTGTTATTGACGATGAGCTTAGCAGTTTTTAATTTTTCATAGTATATATATATATATATATAAAAGATTGCATATAGATATATATAAATTATATATATATATATATATATATATATATATATATATATATATATATAGTGTGTGTGTTCATAAAAGTTCGTGTGTACTTTAAAAAAATTATAACTTTATTTGTATTTGATAAAAATAATTTGTAAAAAAATTAGAAAAAGTAAATCTATATTTTAAGGTTTTATTGAAATTTTATTTAAGTTTCTACATGTCCTCCATCATTAGCAATACAAAGGTAATACGATTTTGCAGATCACGGAAAACATTTTGCCAACTGATTTACAGTAATGTCTGAAATCACATTAGTTATTTTAGCTATACTTAAAACTAGATACATTAAACTTTATAACATTTTTTACAGATTATTTCTATCGCAAAACAAATAAAGTTATAAATTTTTTTTAAAAAGTCTTATTCAACTTTATGGACACCCTGTATATGAAGAAATATAGTCTTAAGATGTGCTATATTTATGGGATAAAGTGCTAAATATATAGAGCGTGTGTAAATATAAAAGTGGCCTGACGATTGCATCTAGCATGAAACAGACTGTCGCCTCTAAGGGTTGACCTCCTTGTTCACTATATTTATATGTATAGGAAGCACGGTGGATAGTGGCCCGGACTGAGGAATCGGAGAGCCGAGTTCTAATTTCAGACGAATTACATTCACTTACGTGCTAATACCCTTGGGAAAGGTATTAATCTCCCTCCAGCTATCGGTAAATAGAAGGACAGACTGGATTGGTCTAGGAGATAAGACAGTTCTGAATTTCAAAACCTGCGGAGGGTGGTTTGGGGACCCTCTGTCACATTCGGCCTTTCAAAACGTGTCGTTGGTTCTGCACAAAACCTTCTCCATTATAACCAAAGTTTATGTGCTAATGTCTGGCTGTCCGTTCCTAGGAACTGAGCTGCTTGACCCTCATACGTCGAATACGACGGGAGAATCCACCACGTATGTATGTATGTATATATATGTATATATATATATATATATATATGTAAGAAAGAGAGAATGACGTAAGAGAAGATGAAGAACAAACCAGAATAGAAAGAGAGAGAGAGAGAGAGAGAGAGAGAGAGAAAGTGTGTGTGTGTAAAAACATTCTAAGAGTCCCTCATGATGAGACAGCAAACTAAATTCCTTGAATTCTGAATGGGAATCTCTGGAATTGGTGAGACTTGATCAATTTGAACATCATCCCAAACTCACTGAACTTGCGGTAAGTGAGCGTCATGTCGGAATAACGGTTTTTTTTTTTTTTAATTTTTTATTTAACTTCTGCTCAGTCTCTTCGTTTTACGGGAACCATTCAATTAAAATGCACATGCCATTAATTTCTTTTTTGTTTCGAAAGCATGACGCAGACCAGGGTGTTACGTTTCACGGCGCACTATGTTTTTGATAGAGCTGGCGTGAAGTGGCGCTGAGTTAATGGGCGTCTTACTGCGGAAAGTTACAAATATGATAGTAATGTTTATGTTGCTGTGAAGAAACGACTGAATGCCTCGGGGGTTGGTTACTGGGTTTGGTTGAAGGGGCCCCGGGATTTTAGGTTTTTTTTTCATTTGCTTTTAAGTAAATTCTTCATTTATTCTTTTTTTTTTCTTTTTCTCTTGCTGTCGATTTCACTTACATCTGTATTTATTTGTTTCTTTCTTGCTTTCTTTCTTTCTTTCTTTCTTTCTTTCTTTCTTTCTTTCTTTCTTTCTTTCCGCCAAATATTTGTTTGTTTGTTTCTTTCTTTCTTTCTTTCGTTCTTTCGTTCTTTCGTTTTTCCTTTCTTTCTTTCTTTCTTTCTTTCTTTCTTTCTTTCTTTCTTTCTTTCTTTCTTTCTTTCTTTCTTTCTTATTCCGCCAAATATTTGTTTGTTTGTTTCTTTCTTTCTTTCTTTCGTTTTTCCTTTCTTTCTTTCTTTCTTTCTTTCTTTCTTTCTTTCTTTCTTTTCTTTCTTTCTTTCTTTCTTTCTTTCTTTTCTTTAAAAACACTAATTTCCTTCTTTCATTTCAATTCTTTCTTTCTTTCTTTCTTTCTTTCTTTCTTTCTTTCTTTCTAATCATTTTAATCTTTCTGTTTATTTTTTCTTTCTTTCTTTCATATCATTTCAATTCATTTCTAGGTCATCGATTATGTGCGACATATTTTGATGCAGGTTCGAATCTAGACGGGGGATAATTTTTTCTGACAAGATTTTCTCAAATATTTTTAGGCCGTAGATGCAGTTGTATAAAAATACTTCTAAATTAAAAAAAACAAAAAAAAAACAAAAACAAAAAACCCCAGATAAATTAAAACAAAAAAATATGTCGGATTTAATCCATTTCCTAAAAATCAATTGTCGCTGTTTTTTTGTTAGGGTACGAAATGAATGTTTTGAGAATCACAGCAGGTGTGTTCATATATATATATATATATATATATATATATATATATATATATATATATATATATATATATATATATAATAATATTAAAATTAACTGATTTAAAATATGTTTTTCCGCTACACAATAATAACCATGTTTCGAAAATGGAAGCTAAAAACTTTAAATTTAATTATATAATTAAATTAAAAGCATTAGTTCCGTTTCATCTTCAAGCGAATATTGGAATAACTTATTTTTAAATTTACTGATTTTTAAACGCACATACAAGTAGGAAAAATGCCGAAAAAACTTTTTGCCGTAAATAATAATAAAAGAAACCCCAGACGACATGCATTTAACGGATGTCAGAATTCATTGAAAATAAATCCCTACCCTCCCTAAATTTAACCTCTTTTTCGAACGTAACTCATAATTGATACAACAATAGTTAATAAAAATGAATATGCTACAGCTCCTGTCTGAATAATTGGATTTCTCTGTATCCTTGGAAAGAGTAAATTATGAATTTATATATGCGTTTAAAACTCAGTAAATTTAAAAATAAGTTAAGAGCAAAATTGACAATTACTGCATAAATTTCCTTAAGATTATTATACCTCTTGCCTACTCTACTTTGGTGGCTAATGGCAATGTGAGGAATGGGAGAGTTTTAATTTTAGGTTACTCTTTCAAGAATTTAAGAAGAGTTTAAAGAGGGGATTCTTGAATGATTCCAGTGGAATTTCGATGATAAAATCGCAGAGTTTTGCCGTGGAATGATTAAAGCAGGTTGAGGAACGATATACCAAGTTTGTTGAATTGAGAGAGGGAGGGTGATGAATATGTGGAATACTATGTAAATTTCATGGCTCTGGGTCATACCTTTCTGGGTGGGGCCCGAAAAATCAGCCGTAAAAGTAGAAAAAGAAAATCCTGATTCTTCACATTATCGCAAACCCAAAAGACATCGCTTAAAAAAATAAAAAATAACCGCTGCCCATTTGCGAACAAACATCCAACACTTAGCAAACTAACCGAACTGCTGATGCCGGTAAGAATCCGAAGAAGAAATGCCATTCGTAAGGCCCCCGTCTATTCGGGTTAAAGTTCGACGAGGCGTCAGACTGAGAACGTGGGCGGAAAGCAATTGCTGGTATGAGGTTGAGTGAGAAAAAAATGTCGAAGGGAAAGGAGAAAAATTTTCGCCGCGTTACGCGTGGCGCGAAGCGATGGAAGTTTGGGATACCATTCGAAGAACAGGGGGGTGGGGTCTAGGCGGACATATGAAAATCTCGGGAAGGCTTCAGAACTAATCCCATAAAATACTGATAAGCAAATAAAAAAAAAAGAATGCCATTGGTTTTGACCTGGTATATCGGCTCCAGTCTCTTTCCCACCACCGTAACGTAGCCTTTTCTGTAAATATTTTCATGGTAATTGCTCTGATCAACTCTCCTCTATGGTAGCTAGATTGTATGAATTTAAGCGAACTACTAGATTAATAGCAAGGTCTCATCATTTTACAATTGAAAAGGCTAGAATCAACCGTAAGTTCTATACTAACCAGGGCCGGTGTAAGGGGCCCGTGGACACACATCGAATCTATGATACGCCCCCACCACTCTGATACATCACAATTTTCAGAAGGTAATGTTCGTATAAAATAAAATTTTATTATAACCTACAATAATGGATTATATGCAATATAAGTGAACAATTCAACTAGAAAAATTGAAAAATAAATCCAATGTATCTAAATACAAATTAGAGACATGTCATAATAGATCATTCCATCTTAAATAAATCGACATGGCATGAGCAAAACAAATTCACGGATTTGTAGGAAACTCGAGAATGACATCAAAATACGCGAAAATATTTCATCCTTTAATAGTCCGTTGATAATAAATCCAATGTATCTAAATACAAATTAGAGACATGTCATAATAGATCATTCCATCTTAAATAAATCAACAATGTTTTGTGGCAATTTTAGCATCAACTTGAGATTTTCTTTTAAAACCAATGTTTTGTAGGTAATTTTATCATTTTTTTTTTTAACATTTTCAAAATTATGGATAAAAAATAATGAATCTTATATTGTATTTTTTATTTTTCGAGTCTTAGCATGACAAAAACAAAATCACGGATTTGGACGAAAAAAGACCCCAGAAGGACGTCAAAATCCGTGAAAAAGTTTAATCTTTTAATAGTCAATTGTGCTTCGTTTAATTTGTAACGTAAATGTAGGTGGAAAAAAAGAAAATATTGCTATGGTAGCAGGGGTCACAAAGCACAACCTACTGCCTCCAATCACCCCACTCCCCAGTAGGGTGGTTTAGGGCTAGTACAATCCGATGTGTCCATATACTAAGTTGACCAGAACGTCCTGACTCACTAAGGAAGCGGAAAGAAAACAACAAATCTTAATCTCTGGTGAAATTTTCAAGGAATACTGCATTTCGAGTCACACAGTCGCGCTATCAACGCTAAAATGTATTGCCACCTCATATCCCGATTTGGTCGATCGAGGTCGGACTTTGTTTCAGAAAAGACAATGGGAGGCTACACACTGCCAGGTTGACTAAGGAGAAGTTCAAACAGATGGACCATCCATCATTCAGCCCCGATGCTGCGCCGAATGACTATCGCCTATCTGCTCCGTGACCAGCGATTCAACACTTTTGATCAATTGAAGGGAGATGTTTTTTTTATACAAAGCCAGCGGACTGGTATCTGCGACAGATTCGGATGCTGGTTGATCGCTGGCAGAAGATCGCCGATAATGATGGACTTTATTTTGAAGAAATCTCTTAAATTCGATCCGAAGAGTTGAACACCTCGGTGTTCACGAAATAAATTTTAAATGGATAAATATAATAAATATAATCTCCATATATATATATATATATATATATATATATATATATATATATATATATATATGTTAAACCTAGAAACCAGACAAACGTACCAAGTTTCACCTAAGCAGATCGTCAGGAAGAGCCAGCCTTCCTGATGATCTGCTTTAGGTGAAACTCTGTAGGTTTGTCTGTCTCTCTAGGTTTGACTAGGTCTGCTCTACTCATTGTATTGAGCACTTTTAGGCATTTTGGGTACTTTCCTCAGGGTTTTTTTCTTTGGACCTTGAACTCGTATGCTGGACGATTATTTTCAGTTAATGTACATGTTCTTGGTTCTTTCTTTTTTTTTATATACTTTTTTTTCCCTTTGGTATTGGCTTGCTTATTTGCAAATCAACACATCGAAGGTTTTCCGAGCAAGTATAGTTTCTTATACTTATAAGATTTCTATTAATAATATATATATATATATATATATATATATATGAATATAAGATAATCGCACATTTATTGCTGGTGTTAATAAAATAGTGTTCGGTGCAATATAACAGAGCTATGAAATATATATTAATAAATATACCTATTTTTTGCTGAGAAAAAGCCGTTAACACGACTTGGCGTATCGTGTACAACGCACTCTTAAAGAACTAAAGATTGCATTGTGCATGAAACTCCGAGTCGTGCTGCTGATAAGGAAAAAATAATGTATATTTATTAATATACAAAAATAAAACAGAAACATAGTGTTTCCACGAATATATATATATATATATATATACTATACAGCAAGAAAACCAAAATTACTTCATGTGGGTATAGTCTATTTGAAATCAGCGTTACCTTGTGCCAGTCCTCATCAGCCCGGAACTGAGCTATACCAACATATATATATATATATATATATATATATATATATAGATAGATAGATAGATAGATAGATAGATAGATATTCGTACCCGAAACGGAAACAGTATTTTTATGTTTATGTTTTTTTAATTATATTATTATAAAAAGCGAATAAATAGTTCGTTTCATATCACTTCTTCTTTCACTCGCCTTCTTCTTCTTCTTCTTCTTCTTCTTCTTCTTCTTCTTCTTCTTCTTCTTCAACACGACTTCGTCTTCTTTCACTCCTCCGCCTTTTCTTCATCATCATCTCTTCTATTTCTTTAATAAATATCACCCTTTTCCTTTTCTTTCTTTCTTTCTTTCTTTCTTTCTTTCTTTCTTTCTTTCTTTCTCATCGATGACTATTTCGTGTCATCTTTCTCCACTTCTATCCAGGTTTTATTATTCTTGATGCCAAATCTACAACTCCGCCCCGACCTTCCAATGACTTTCTTTCATTTACCCTTTTTACATAAGCTGGGAGGTGAGGGAGGTCCTTTACAATCGTTTTCCTACGCCCTCATTTGCATTTTTCTCTGTCTCTTCCACTAAGGGCACTATTCATTGCACGCATTCTTTCTTGACTCAATCATCATCATCATTATCATCATCATCATCAGCCACACCATCATCATCAGCTACACCATCATAATCAACATCATTATCATAATAATCATCATCATCAGCCACACCATCATAATCATCATCATCATCAGCTACACCATCATAATCATCATTATCATCATCATCATCAGCCACACCATCATAATCATCATCATCATCAGCTACACCATCATAATCATCATCATCATCATCATCAGCTACACTATCATAATCATCATTATCATCATCATCAGCTACACCATCATAATCATCATCATTATCATCATCATCAGCCACATCATCATAATCATCATCATCAGCTACACCTTCATAATCATCATTTCCATTATCATCATCATCATCAGCAACACCATCATAATCATCATCATCATTAGCCACATCATCATAATCATCATCATCATCAGCTACACCATCATAATCAACATCATAATAATCATTAGTCACATCATCATCATCATCATCATCATCAGCCACACCATCATAATCATCATCATCAGCTACACCATCATAATCAACATCATAATAATCATTTGTCACATCATCATCATCAGCCACAACATCATCATAATCATTAGTCACATCATGATAATGATTATCATCATCATCATCATCGTGATCATCATCATTTTAACCCTGAACAGTGAACCTTGTATTTCTTCTTTTATTTCTCATCATCATCATTAACAGAATTCCCCCCAAAATCTTCATGAGCCTTTTTTCACTTTTCTATCAGGATCCATTTTTTATATATTTCTTAGGTTTTCTGGTCGTTTTTTTTTCTGGATTTTTTTCGTTTTGTTTGTTTCGCTCGGTTTCTTCCACATGAAGCGAGGACAGAAGACATCGTCGCAATCTCTCTCTCTCTCTCTCTCTTTTCTTAACTGGCTTCATCTTTCATGCGGTCTGAGGGGAGGGGCCTGGCAGTTTAAAGTTGCGACATGTGCTGCAGATATTTTGGCATGAAAAGCAGTTATTGCGGCAAGAAAAGCAACCAAAATACTTTTTCCAAACGGCTCGTCTTTTTCTTTTTTTTCCTTTTTAATTGGTATTTCTATCTTCGTTAAATAGCCATATAGAGAGTCGACTTGTCAGCACAAAACCAGAACAATGCTACACATAGTCATAGGGATAGATTCAGTCACGAACGACATTTGCCGATCAAGTAAGGCTGCCACTAAAAATAACGTTTAAAGCCAAAAAATCTGTTGGAGTAAGGAATAAAAAAAAACTTCTTTACTTCTTTAGATAATTGCCTTGTTTACTTTTAGATACGAAACTGAGCTGATATGAAACTTCAAGATTCTATGACGAGAAGGATTTCGCTTAAAGGCACTATTCAGACTTGCTTGATCAGAAAAGTCCTTCGTGGCCGAGCCAGTCTAAAACTCGAGGGTCTAACGGCAGATTTTATTCATTGCTTCTTTAGACAATTGATTTGTTTACTTTTGGATACGAAACTGAGCTGATATAAAATTTCAAGTTTCTTTGATGAGAAGGATTTCGCTTAAAGACAATATTTAAACTTGCTTGATCATAAAAGTCCTTCGTGGCCGAGCTGGTCTAAAACTCGAGGGTCTAACGGCAGATTTTATTCATTGCTTCTTTAGACAATTGATTTGTTTACTTTTGGATACGAAACTGAGCTGATATAAAATTTCAAGTTTCTTTGATGAGAAGGATTTCGCTTAAAGGCACTATTCAGACTTGCTTGATCAGAAAAGTCCTTCGTGGCCGAGCTGGTCTAAAACTCGAGGGTTTAAAGTGATAAATTTGTTGGATTGAGAAATAAAAAAAAAAAATCTATGGCATCCATCCCCGTCGCATCGTCTCCACTTCATCGGAAATGAATTGCTCAGCATTCATTTCCGTATAGGAAAATTAATATTACATGGCAATTGAGAACTAATTTTTTTCTATCTAACAAAATTTTCCATTGTTTGAAATTTTTTTCAGCGTTTGGAAGAGATTTTTCACTATTCTAAGACCACTGTGGATTTGGGTACCACATATTATATCATTTGTTAAAGTACTTCTCTAATATTTAAATATTTGCATTTGTTTTATTCTGACATCTCCAATTCGTAATTTATATCGTGATTTTCTCCTCTTCCTGACAACCACACATTCTACTTTCTTACGACTGATAGTTAGTCCTTTCTTCTCGCTTTCATTTACTACCTTGTCTCGGATAAAAGTAGTAAAGTGTAAACTTACATCTTGATTTGCTCCTCTTTCTGACAACCACATTCTACTTTCTTCTTGACTGATAGTTAGTCCTTTCTTCTCGCTTTCATTTACTACCTTGTCTCGGATAAAAGTAGTAAAGTGTAAACTTACATCTTGATTTGCTCCTCTTTCTGACAACCACACATTCTACTTTCTTACGACTGATAGTTAGTCCTTTTCTTCTCGCTTTTCATTTACTACCTTGTCTCGGATAAAGTAGTAAAGTGTAAATTCTTGATTTGCTCCTCTTTCTGACAACCACATTCTACTTTCTTACGACTGATAGTTAGTCCTTTCTTCTCGCTTTCATTTACTACCTTGTCTCTCAGATAAAGTAGTAAAGTGTAAACTTGCATCATCTTGATTTGTTCTCTTTCTGACCACACACATTCTACTTTCTTACGACTGATAGTTAGTCCTTTCTTCTCGCTTTCATTTACTACATTGTCTCGGATAAAGTAGTAAAGTGTAAACTTAAATCTTGATTTGCTCCTCTTTCAACCAACACATTCTACTTTCTTACGACTGATAGTTAGTCCTTTCTTCTCGCTTTCATTTACCGTCTCGGATAAAGTAAAGTAAAGTGTAAACTTGCATCTTGATTTGCTCCTCTTTCTGACAACCACACATTCTACTTTCTTACGACTGATAGTTAGTCCTTTCTTCTCGCTTTCATTTACTACCTTGTCTCGGATAAAGTAGTAAAGTGTAAACTTACATCTTGATTTGCTCCTCTTTCTGACAACCACATTCTACTTTCACCCACGACTGATAGTTAGTCCTTTCTTCTCGCTTTCATTTACTACCTTGTCTCGGATAAAGTAGTAAAAGTGTAAACTGCATCTTGATTTGCTCCTCTTTCTGACAACACATTCTACTTTCTTACGACTGATAGTTAGTCCTTTCTTCTCGCTTTCATTTACTACCTTGTCTCGGATAAAGTAGTAAAGTTAAAAGCTTACATCTTGATTTGCTCCTCTTTCTGACAACCACACCTTCTACTTTCTTACGACTGATAGTTAGTCCTTTCTTCTCGCTTTCATTTTACTACCTTGTCTCGGATAAAGTAGTAAAGTGTAAACTGCATCTTGATTTGCTCCTCTTTCTGACAACCACACATTCTACTTTCTTACGATTGATAGTTAGTCCTTTCTTCTCGCTTTCATTTACTACCTTGTCTCGGATAAAGTAGTAAAGTGTAAACTTGCATCTTGATTTTCCTCTTTCGACAACCACACATTCTACTTTCTTACGACTGATAGTTAGTCCTTTCTTCTCGCTTTCATTTACTACCTTGTCTCCGGATAAAGTAGTAAAGTGTAAACTGCATCTTGATTTGCTCCTCTTTCTGACAACCACATTTCTACTTTCTTACGACTGATAGTTAGTCCTTTCTTCTCGCTTTCATTTACTACCTTGTCTCGGATAAAGTAGTAAAGTGTAAACTTACATCTTGATTTGCTCCTCTTTCTGACAACCACACATTCTACTTTCTTACGATTGATAGTTAGTCCTTTCTTCTCGCTTTCATTTACTACCTTGTCTCGAGATAAAGTAGTAAAGTGTAAACTTTGCATCTTGATTTGCTCCTCTTTCTGACAACCACACATTCTACTTTCTTACGACTGATAGTTAGTCCTTTCTTCTCGCTTTCATTTACTACCTTGTCTCGGATAAAAGTAGTAAAAGTGTAAACTTGCATCTTGATTTGCTCCTCTTTCTGACAATCACACATTCTACTTTCTTACGACTGATAGTTAGTCCTTTCTTCTCGCTTTCATTTACTACCTTGTCTCGGATAAAAGTAGTAAAGTGTAAACTTGCATCTTGATTTGCTCCTCTTTCTGACAACCCACACATTCTGCTTTCTTACGACTGATAGTTAGTCCTTTCTTCTCGCTTTCATTTACTACCTTGTCTCGGATAAAGTAGTAAAGTGTAAACTTGCATCTTGATTTGCTCCTCTTTCTGACAACCACACATTCTACTTTCTTACGACTGATAGTTAGTCCTTTCTTCTCGCTTTCATTTACTACCTTGTCTAGGATAAAGTAGTAAAGTGTAAACTTGCATCTTGATTTGCTCCTCTTTCTGACAACCACACATTCTACTTTCTTACGACTGATACTAGTCCTTTCTTCTCGCTTTCATTTACTACCTTGTCTCGGATAAAGTAGTAAAGTGTAAACTTTTTCATCTTGATTTGCTCCTCTTTCTGACAACCACACATTCTACTTTCTTGACTGATAGTTAGTCCTTTCTTCTCGCTTTCATTTACTACCTTGTCTCGGATAAAGTAGTAAAGTGTAAACTTGCATCTTGATTTGCTCCTCTTTCTGACAACCACACATTCTACTTTCTTACGACTGATAGTTAGTCCTTTCTTCTCGCTTTCATTTACTACCTTGTCTCCGGATAAAGTAGTAAAGTGTAAACTTGCATCTTGATTTGCTCCCTCTTTCTGACAACCACACATTCTACTTTCTTACGACTGATAGTTAGTCCTTTCTTCTCGCTTTCATTTACTACCTTGTCTCGGATAAAGTAGTAAAGTGTAAACTGCATCTTGATTTGCTCCTCTTTCTGACAACCACATTTCTACTTTCTTACGACTGATAGTTAGTCCTTTCTTCTCGCTTTCATTTACTACCTTGTCTCGATAAAGTAGTAAAGTGTAAACTGCATCTTGATTTGCTCCTCTTTCTGACAACCACACATTCTACTTTCTTACGATTGATAGTTAGTCCTTTCTTCTCGCTTTCATTTACTACCTTGTCTCGGATAAAGTAGTAAAGTGTAAACTTGCATCTTGATTTGCTCCTCTTTCTTCTACTTTCTTACGACTGATAGTTAGTCCTTTCTTCTCGCTTTCATTTACTACCTTGTCTCCGGATAAAGTAGTAAAGTGTAAACTTGCATCTTGATTTGCTCCTCTTTCACTGACAACCACATTCTACTTTCTTACGACTGATAGTTAGTCCTTTTCTTCTCGCTTTCATTTACTACCTTGTCTCGGATAAAGTAGTAAAGTGTAAACTTGCATCTTGATTTGCTCCTCTTTCTGACAACCACACATTCTACTTTCTTACGACTGATAGTTAGTCCTTTCTTCTCGCTTTCATTTACTACCTTGTCTCGGATAAAGTAGTAAAGTGTAAACTTACATCTTGATTTGCTCCTCTTTCTGACAACCACCTTCTACTTTCTTACGACTGATAGTTAGTCCTTTCTTCTCGCTTTCATTTACTACCTTGTCTCGGATAAAGTAGTAAAGTGTAAACTTGCATCTTGATTTGCTCCTCTTTCTGACAACCACATTCTACTTTTCTTACGATTGATAGTTAGTCCTTTCTTCTCGCTTTCATTTACTACCTTGTCTCAGATAAAGTAGTAAAAGTGTAAACTCATCTTGATTTGCTCCTCTTTCTGACAACCACACATTCTACTTTCTTACGACTGATAGTTAAGTCCTTTCTTCTCGCTTTCATTTACTACCTTGTCTCGGATAAAAGTAGTAAAGTGTAAACTCGCATCTTGATTTGCTCCTCTTTCTGACAACCACATTCTACTTTCTTACGACTGATAGTTAGTCCTTTCTTCTCGCTTTCATTTACTACCTTGTCTCGGATAAAGTAGTAAAGTGTAAACCATCTTGATTTGCTCCTCTTTCTGACAACCACACATTCTACTTTCTTACGATTGATAGTTAGTCCTTTCTTCTCCTTTTTTGTTTACTACCTTGTCTCGGATAAAAAGTAAAGTGTAAACTTGCATCTTGATTTGCTCCTCTTTCTGACAACCACACATTCTACTTTCTTACGACTGATAGTTAGTCCTTTCTTCTCGCTTTCATTTACTACCTTGTCTCGGATAAAGTAGTAAAGTGTAAACTTGCATCTTGATTTGCTCCTCTTTCTGACAATCACACATTCTACTTTTCTTACGACTGATAGTTAGTCCTTTCTTCTCGCTTTCATTTACTACCTTGTCTCGGATAAAGTAGTAAAAGTAGTCCCTTGATTTGCTCCTCTTTCTGACAACCACACATTCTACTTTCTTTGACTGATAGTTAGTCCTTTCTTCTCGCTTTCATTTACTACCTTGTCTCGGATAAAGTAGTAAAGTGTAAACTTGCATCTTGATTTGCTCCTCTTTCTGACAACCACACATTCTACTTTCTTACGACTGATAGTTAGTCCTTTCTTCTCGCTTTCATTTACTACCTTGTCTCGGATAAAGTAGTAAAGTGTAAACTTGCATCTTGATTTGCTCCTCTTTCTGACAACCACACATTCTACTTTCTTACGACTGATAGTTAGTCCTTTCTTCTCGCTTTCATTTACTACCTTGTCTCGGATAAAGTAGTAAAGTGTAAACTTGCATCTTGATTTGCTCCTCTTTCTGACAACCACATTCTACTTTCTTACGACTGATAGTTAGTCCTTTCTTCTCGCTTTCATTTACTACCTTGTCTCGGATAAAGTAGTAAAAGTGTAAACTTTAATCTTGATTTGCTCCTCTTTCTGACAACCACATTCTACTTTCTTACGACTGATAGTTAGTCCTTTCTTCTCGCTTTCATTTACTACCTTGTCTCGGATAAAGTAGTAAAAAGTGTAAACTTGCATCTTGATTTGCTCCTCTTTCTGACAACCACACATTCTACTTTCTTACGACTGATAGTTAGTCCTTTCTTCTCGCTTTCATTTACTACCTTGTCTCGGATAAAGTAGTAAAGTGTAAACTTGCATCTTGATTTGCTCCTCTTTCTGACAACCACATTCTACTTTCTTACGATTGATAGTTAGTCCTTTCTTCTCTTTCATTTACTACCTTGTCTCGGATAAAAAGTTAAAAGGTAAACTTGTATCTTGATTTGCTCCTCTTTCTGACAACCACATTTCTACTTTCTTACGATTGATAGTTAGTCCTTTCTTCTCGCTTTCATTTACTACCTTGTCTCGGATAAAGTAGTAAAGTGTAAACTTGCATCTTGATTTGCTCCTCTTTCTGACAACCACACATTCTACTTTCTTACGACTGATAGTTAGTCCTTTCTTTCGCTTTCATTTACTACCTTGTCTCGATAAAGTAGTAAAGTGTAAACTTTTACATCTTGATTTGCTCCTCTTTCTGACAACCACACATTCTACTTTCTTACGACTGATAGTTAGTCCTTTCTTCTCGCTTTCATTTACTACCTTGTCTCGGATAAAAGTAGTAAATGTAAACTTGCATCTTGATTTGCTCCTCTTTCTGACAACCACACATTCTACTTTCTTACGACTGATAGTTAGTCCTTTCTTCTCGCTTTCATTTACTACCTTGTCTCGGATAAAGTAGTAAAGTGTAAACTTGCATCTTGATTTGCTCCTCTTTTCTGACAACCACATTCTACTTTCTTACGACTGATAGTTAGTCCTTTCTTCTCGCTTTCATTTACTACCTTGTCTCGGATAAAGTAGTAAAGTGTAAACTTGCATCTTGATTTGTTCCTCTTTCTGACAACCACACATTCTACTTTCTTACGACTGATAGTTAGTCCTTTCTTCTCGCTTTCATTTACTACCTTGTCTCGGATAAAGTAGTAAAGTGTAAACTTGCATCTTGATTTGCTCCTCTTTCTGACAACCACACATTCTACTTTCTTACGACTGATAGTTAGTCCTTTCTTCTCGCTTTCATTTACTACCTTGTCTCGGATAAGATAGTAAAGTATAAGAAATGAACAGGTAAATAATAAATAAATGTCGTGTTAAGGTGACATTTTATCTCTGGATACCGGTTTTATCATATACTCCACTGTTTCGATATTTCAATTTTAATTTTTTTTTTTTTTTATTATTTTTATTATCAGAAAATATCATTTTCATATTCTTGTATGTAATTATAAAGAGGTACGATAGAGCAATGGATAGCGGCTTAGATTGAGGAATCGGAGAGCCGAGTTACATTCACTAACGTCAGATTGGGTTCTATAGCCTTGAATGGTAACTGTTCTGAATTCAAAAACTTGCGGAGAGTCGTTTGAGGACCTTGTGACACGTTGTGCACCAGATCTATGTATTCGGCTCTTCAAAAAGTGATTGGTTCTGCCTTCACCACTGTGCAGTTGTCTGGCTGTCGGTGCCTAGGAACTGAGTTGCTTGACCCTCATACATCGCAAAAACGACTGAAGAGTCCAGTATATAATTAGGGAAATTAAGAATAAAAATAGCCATTTTAATCCTTTCATTAAAGTATCCCTGCAGTGTTTAGTTGCCTTCTCCGGAACGAGACCTAACGACATCCACAGCGTTGTATAAAACTATATAAAAGGAAAGTACTCAACTCTCTCTCTTATTTTTTTAACCATAAGTTGCCGTAGTGTCAAGACGTGTCTTGTTTCCTTCTGGAGAACATAATACATAGATATAGCACGGTCACATGCATGATGGCTCTGTATAAATTTCATTGAAACCAGTTGAATGCGCTTATTTAAAGATGTCATCACATTTCAATTCATTGTATATCTGGACATATTTTGGACATTTTTTTAAATAAATTTAAATAAATTTAAATCAAAACGATTATGGTTCACTGGGAGTGAAAGAGAATGAAAAAGATTTTAGAAGGAGCCGGGAACTTAATCCTAAACATGGAACAAGGGATAAAAATCTATTCCTGTTCAAAAGACTGGGAAAGAGTGCGAACCGGGCAATCTATCTCCTCCTATTAAACGCAGCCATTATATCAGCATTTTTCTTAAGGTCAATGTCATTTTCCTTGATTTGTCACTAAATTTAAAAAAAAAAAAAACTTTCTGCCTCCCTCCCATCGTCTCTAAAGATACCTTATTGTACCGTTAAGCGTTTCCCGGGGTAAATTGCTTACTAGTATTATTACAGGCATCAACAGAGACATAATTAAGTAAACAAAAATTTATTTAAGTGAAAACACGGTAGCGAAATTCATTCGTGGCAGAAAGAAACAAAAGGGGCGACGGATGAACAAGTGAAGAAGCGACAGAAGTGTATTTCCTCGCCTGGCTTTTATCTCTTTGTACCTTTGAAGACGCATTTGCTGCCGTTATCTAAGCGAGCATTGAACAGAATGGAGTCTTATCTATTTCTCATTGTTTCTCGCATGCGATCGCTTACCCACCGAGAGTCGAATGAAGAGGTTCGTTCACTTGTCGAGGCAGTGTGATAAATTTCGTTCACATATGAGGCCAAGGTCCAATATCGTCTTCGTGTGTTCCAGTGTGATTGTAAAATTATTATTATGACTGAGTGTACCATCGTATATATAGTGAGTAAAATAAAACAATTACCCGACATATATATATATATATATACATATATATATATATATATATATATAAGGCAGGATGTGTGTGTGTGTGTGTGTGTGTGTGTGTAACGAATGCACGGACGCAATTTTCGACGGATTTGCACCAAAATTTACATGCGCATGCTCCAAGTTAGCGGGAAAGGCCAAGACCGACTTTGCATTTCCCAACTCCCATCGAAAGCGGAAATAATCGTTTTTTTCATGCTTCTACGGCGGTTTTCATGTAGTTTGCGGCCATTTTGTACTGGCCAGAGTGGTAGCCTATCGCTGGCTGCCACGAATAGGCAGGAAGATTCTATTGGCCAGCGTGAGAGCCAACAGCTGACTGACACGAATGTTAACTAGCATGCTATCATGTAAAAAAAAAAATCAATAGCTGCATTCGTCACAAGTGGGAAAAATTTAAATCTGCATGGATTTTACTCCAATTGGCTCATTCGCTTGCTTAAACTCAACGTTGATTCTGATTCCGCAGAACTGGGTTGGGTGTGAAAAAGTATTTGTTGTTAACATTCTTTTTTTCATTCGGTTTTTCCAGTTACGAGTCCTTTTTTAAAGCTGATCGTTTTGTGTTCATTTTGTTTAGTTCTTTTTTCGTAACAGATTTAATGTTTAGTATAGAGCTTAGAAAAGATTCGCAGTATGAGATAGGCAAGAAGTAAGGCATGTAGCAACATCAGCATGGCAAAGGGCACTCCTTTAAAGGAAAGGAAGGGCAAAAATATTTTAAGTCAAGTGATAGCGATTGCTGTATGAGTCGTACGATTTTTTGAATCAAGCACGGGCAACGCCGGGCCATGCTGCTAGTATATATATATATATATATATATATTGTGTATTTTGGCTGCAACTCATGTTTTATACAATTTAAAGACAGCTGACAAGGTACTGTGATTAAGCTTTTTATTTCATTTTACTTGTGTTCATACATGCTTTCTCTTTTCAGGACACAAAGCGTGCCCAAAATTTCTACACATCTGAGCGCTTTCGGCTATTCTGATAGGCATTATTGAGATCAATTTTTATTTTTAAGTGAATGTGTATTTGTTGTGTACGTATCTAAAGTTATCGCAATGTTTTATTTTGCAAACACGATAACAATATATATATATGAAGAAATATAATCTTAAGATGTGCTATATTGATGGGATAAAGA
>CAHIKZ030004104.1:2295000-2310000 GCA_903632075.3 Acanthosepion pharaonis | reverse complement strand
AATCTTTGGTAATGAGCAACAGCTGTGGCAGCGCTTGGTGATGCTATATATATATATATATATATATATATATATATATATATATATATATATATATATATATATATATAAATAAACAACATTTACCGGCCTGAATGTCCGAGAAATTTTCACAGAAAATATTCATCCTCTGACAGTAAATACAGTAAATTCGACCTTGCTAACCGAACGCTCCTCCGTGGCCAAATCGGTTAAAGGCACATCAGGCTATATGACGGTTCTGTATAGGATACAGGTTCGAATCCTGTCGGAGGACGAATATTTTATGTGAAAATTTCTCGGACATTCAGGCCGGTAAATGTTGTTTAATACTGTTTATTATAAACAGCACATTTACTTAAATATTTGTATCTATAAAAAGAATGTATAACATAAAAATGTCTTAAAATAATTGTCGGACTTTGTCCATTTCATAATATATATATATATATATATATATATATATATATATATATATATATATATATATATATATATGCATGTATCGTCATCCACAGACAGACTGTTTCACAGCTCATCAGTGTAGCTAAACATCCGATCGCTTAAAGCCGGGACAGAAATCCGGACCAGATTCTAAACTATAGACTATCGATGAATAAATACATATATACCTACGTTTACCATTTGTGCCTGACGTGTTGGGGATGCATGAACTTCCGAATTGCACGATAAACTTAGATATATTTGTATTTATTAATACACATGATAGCTCTGTTTAGCTACAGTGATCACTTTTGTTTACATTTTGAATTAAGTCAATACTTATTTTCTTACCTGCAATCGCACACATACAGTTGCTAATATCTCATTATTTAGTTTATATCCACACATCGCTCTCTCTCTTTCTCTCTCTCTCTCTACACACACACACACACACACACATACACACACACATATATATATATATATATATATATATATATATATGAAGAAATATAGTTTTAAGTTGTGTTATCTTATGGGATAAAGTCCTCAATATCAGAGAGAGAGCGTGTGTAAATATAAATATAAAAGTGAACATTGAAGTCAATACAGGCTGTTTCATGCGAGACGCAATCGTCGCCTCGGAGTGTTGACTCCTTATATATATATATATATATATATATATATATATATATATATATATGTGTGTGTGTGTGTGTGTGTGTGTGTGTGTGTGTGGTCATCCACATACAAGCCTAATTCGCTGTATCACAGCTCATCAGTGTGGCTAGACGGCCAATTGCTTCTAGCCGGGATCAGCGAATTGGCTTCAATGAGATTCTACCCTAAGCTATCGGAAAAAGGAAAATTTTAACGTATTATATACGAGATATATACAAACGCCCGTAGCTAAGAGGGCTCAATTCGTAAATGAAGAGCGATGTGTTAATAGCAGCAAATGCTCACTTTTTTTAGAAATTAAATTTTATCTAAAGTGTTCGATCGGGAAACCAGAAAGAGAGAGAGAGAGAGAGAGTGTGTGTGTGTGTGTGTGTGCGTGTGTCTGTGAGAGAGGGTGTGTGTCTTTGAGAGAGAGAGAGAGAGAGAGAGAGAGAGAGAGAGAGAGCAATTTACAAAGGTTTGCTCGGATGTGGCACAAGGCCGAATGTATGAAGCACCGACTAAAGGTCCAACTTACTATTCAGATGTAATTGATCTAGCAAGACAAGCTTGCTGGCCATTACGAAAAATGTACTTATTAAATGATAATAAATGCAGTGTTTATTGACCTGCAAACAAGATTAATATCTATCATTAAGTAATATTAATGTTTGCTGACTTACAAAGAAGATTATTGCTTTAAATTAAATATTAAAATTAAATAAATCATTATAAATATTCAAACTGATAAGGGAATTGAACACCTGGGACACCTGGTAACACACGCACATACACATGCACACACACACACACATATATACATATACACATACACATATATATATATATATATATATATATATATATATATATATATATATATATATATATATAAAAAAAGGTAATAAGTGAATCAAGTAATATAGAATATTAAAACTGATCCACTAAATAGCTCAATGTATTTATTATAACAGAGCAAATAACAAACAATAAAATCCCAAATCCCCTCATATGGGGAGTAAGCTTATTTCGGCAAAAGAAAATTATAAGTCGTCTGTCTCATCAACCCCGGTGTAGACTGAGTTCATGTCAGAAATAGAAACTTAACTGTGAAAGCTAAAAAATAAAATAAAATAAAATAAAACAATAATAAAGAATTTATCTATTTCAATGCTTTAGTCAGACGAAAGACACGAGACAGTTGTTAGGGGAGGGTGCAAGGTATTTGCCTTAAAGGAAATACACACACACAGATATATATATATATATATATATATATATATAATTTTAGGGAAATTAAAACAAAAAACATGTTAAAAATTTCTACATAATAGCAATTATGTTTCGACAATACATTTTACACGTATATATATATATATATATATATATATATATATATATATATATATGTGTGTGTGTGTGTGTGTGTGTGTGTGTAATATCTTTTTTGATAAAATTAATTAGATTATATTAAATAAAATATCTAATTAATTTGGAGCCGTAATATTTTTCGCAGAAAAAGAAAGAATTGAAATTAACTTTGGGCAGTGAATATTTCAAAGACTTTTTTGAATTAATGAATTATTTATTAATCATTTTATTTGAAAAAAAAAAAAACGCCTCGATATTAATTCATCAGTTGCTCAAATGTCGGATTTTACTGCTTGTGTTGTAAATTGTTTACACTTTCTTTAATTTATTGATCCGCCATTTTTCTCGTGCTAGATTTATTGCTTGTTGGCAAATCAGTATTTCGTCACACTTACTGCATCTTTCAAGGAGACATGCGCAAACTGTGTCCCGCGAGTGGCGCGCGGTACAAGTGCAAATGCATAGGCACAAACACATAGGACTGCGCATGCGCGTATTCTAAACCAGCTCTCATTTTTTTTTTAAATTTCGATCTCAATAAAAGTTGGTTTGAAATGTAGTATTTTTTTCAAATTAAATTGTATTTTTCTCAATGTACTGACCATTTATTCAGCGCTCACGCTTTCATTTTCTTTTTAGTAACATCTATCTATCTATCTATCTATCTATCTATCTATCTATCTATCTATCTATCTATCTATCTCTTTGCATGTCTACATATGTATGTATATATCTATCCTTCTATATATCTTTCTTAGTCTTTGCATACCTATCGATTGATCAATCGATCTATTTCCCATTTCAATTTCTTTCTTCCTTTATTTCTATCTATCTATCTATCTATCTATCTATCTATCTATCTATCTATCTATCTATCTATCTCCGTGTGTTCACTATCTATCTATCTATCTATCTATTTATCTATCTATCTATCTATCTATCTATCTATGTTCATATCTATCTATCTCATTCTGTTCGTCTCTATAAATCTATATATCTCAGCCTGTTCGTATCTATCTATCTATCTATCTATCTATCTATCTATCTATCTATCTAAGTCAATTCATATCTATGTAAGTATGTTCCCTATCTATCTATCTATCTATCTATCTATCTATCTATCTATCTATCTATCTGAGTCAATTCATATCTATGTAAGTATGTTCCCTATCTATCTATCTATCTATCTATCTATCTATCTATCTATCTATCTATCTTTGTTCATATCTATCTATCTCATTCTGTTCGTCTCTATAAATCTATATATCTCAGCCTGTTCGTATCTATCTATCTATCTATCTATCTATCTATCTATCTATCTATCTATCTATCTATCTAAGTCAATTCATATCTATGTAAGTATGTTCCCTATCTATCTATCTATCTATCTATCTATCTATCTATCTATCTATCTCATTCTTTATCTTGGAATATATAAGATATATAATATATATATATATATATATATATATATATATATATATATATTTAATTAAAAACATTTTATGTTTATACAATCTTTTTTATCTTTTATAGATATAAATATTTAAGTAAATACTCTGTTTTATAATAAACAGTATTAACAACATTTACTGGCCTGAATATCCGAGAAAATTTCACAGAAAATATGCGTCCTCAACAGGAATCGAACAGAGTATTTTTTACTTAAATAATTTTATCTATAAAAAAGAATGTATAAACATAAAATGTGTTTTTAAATAATTGTGCGGACTTTGTCCATTTCATAATATATATATATATATATATATATATATATATATATATATATATATATATATATGCATGTTTCATTAAAATCATCCTTGATAATGGCTAAAGGTATAGCCCAAAAGCGCTCAAATATAAAACATTTGGACAATTCTTATACACCTTTGTCCAGAAATGAAAGCTCTTATCCGAACACAAGAAAAAATTAAATAAAAAGCTTAACCGTAGTACCTTGTCTGTCGTTTTTTAATGAAACATGCATAAAGGAAGGATTGTGCCTAAATATATATATATATATATATATATATATATATATATATATATATATATATATATATATATATAAAGTATATTATATTTATGGATTATATCTCTCGCTATCTGACATACAGTGTATATAAATATAAAATTGAACACAGTTACCTTAAATCTTTTTAGTAGCTTGACTGCCTTGCTATGAGTGCTAGCCCATTACTAGAAAAATGCTGGAACATATATATATATATATATATATATATATATATATATATATATATATATATATATATATATATATATGTGTGTGTGTGTGTGTGTGTGTGTGTGTGTGTAAAATGAAAGATGTATTTTAACACCTATTTCCAATTTCAAGCCGTTATGCCATCCACCATCTGCCCATTCCCAAGCGGTGACCCAACGTCGTTGCTTAACTTCGGTCATCGTACGAGAACCGGTATTTCAACGTGATATGGCCGTAAGTCTCTACATAAATGTACTTGTAAAATTTATGCCAAGTCATTCTACGAGTGTTGTTGGTGCCATGCAACTCAATACTACCTGTCACACGGTTATCGTTTTCCCCCACCATGCTTTTTCTGGGGAGGGTGGTTAGATACGCAGATAGATTAAAACGTAAGATGAGCCATCTTCGATTGTCGACGGCCATCTAGCACAAAAATATAGACTTGGCTCCATTGCTATAGATGGGACCAGTGAATGAGGGGACTGACATCAATGGCCAAGGTTGAAGGATTCCCTATTGGAATTAACGGCTACGTGTCAGCGATCAAAACGCGCTTTTAAGTTGCAGGGTATCGGCTGTAGTTTGACCGGGAGAAGGGATGTTTGTGGAGTGAATTAGACAGACTTTCTGTTGAGAAGTTGGGCTCGATGATGATGTTTCGTAAAACCTACAGTACACACGCAGTGCCTTCTCTTTCTTTTCTGTTATTATCACACCGTTTCAGCGGTTGTATCCTTCGGCCATGTTCAGATGCTTGTCAATCCAGGCAAGCCTCGGAGAGATTCGAACGTAACCTCGTAGATTAAATAAAGGGTTTTACGTTCGAAGGGATATTATTATTATTATTATTATTATTATTATTATTATTATTATTAAACAATCAAAATGATTGTCGTAATTCTTCCAATATTTTACAAGTTAAAAAAGATTGCGATTTAAATAAAAAAAAAAAACTGTGTTTAATAATGTTTAGCAATATTTCGACAGTATATCTTTTTCAAGTTAAGTTTAAATCTTTTATTATTATTATTATTATTATTATTATTATTATTATTATTTTCTTTGATTTCTGGTGTGTACTCATTTCTTTCCGGGTCCCGCCCAGGGACCTAAGGTTAGAAAATGGCATCATGACACTTTCCACTGACAAAAAAAAAAAAAAATTACATAGATAAAGCCCTTCGTAAGGTGTGGGCTGTACTTGTCAGAACAATTTTTTGTATCTCCTTGAGGCATGGACTTCCAGGAATCCCTTCAGTTATTATTATTATTATTATTATTATAGTTGTTGTTATTTCCTTTGTTTTCTGGTGTGTACGCATTTCTTTCCGGGTCCCGCCCAGAGACATACGGGTCAGAAATGGCGTCATGACATTTTCCACTGATCAATTAAAAAAGAACAAAGAAAAACAACAACAACAACACACATATTTTACATAGATAAAACCCTTCGGAAGGTGTGGGATGTACTCGTGAGAACAATTGTTTTGTATTTCTTTAAGGCATGGGCTTCCAGGAATCCCTTCAATGAGTCTACTGGAATCTTTTCCAATCAATCCGAAAGCCTCAACTACAACAGGGGTTGTTGTTCTCATGTACCACATTTTTGAGATTTCGATTTCAAGGTCCTTGTATTTTGATAGATTTTTCAAGATTTTCAAAGATACACTGCAGTCTGCAGGGACTGCCATATCAATAAGGAGGCAATTTTTTTTCTTTGCAGTCTCTAATAACAATGTCTAGACTATTAGTTTTGATTGTTTTGTCTGTGTGTATTGTAAAGTCCCATAAAATTGTTACAGGTCCTATCACTGTAACAGGGTCTGGGTGGTGGTCATAACAATTTCTTGCGGTTTCCTTATTATTATTATTATTAGTAGTAGTAGTAGTAGTAGTAGTGGTAGTAGTAGTAATATACATTCCTGCCTGGGCGATTAGCTTTGATTGTTCTGTTTGTGAGTATAGTCATCCTATCTCTGTAACCGGGTCTTGGTTTCTTGCATTTTCCTCCCCGGAAAAAGTTGCTTATTTGCCAATGCAGATATTGGCCAACACAGTCATGGCGAATTTCATATCCAGTGAGCTTCTAACACCGTTCAATCTGATAAAAGATGGCCAAGTGTTTCTGAGGATTTATCACAGAATCTGCGTTTGGAGTCAACACAATTTTTCAGTTTGTGTCTAGCAAGCATTGATTATGTGCAACATAAATTAAATCTATGATTATTATAATTATTTATTATTATTATTATTATTATTTATTATTATTAATATTATTATTTACTTATTATTTATTATTATTATTTATTATTATTTATCATTATTAATACTATTATTTATTTATTATTTATTATTATTATTTATTATTATTTATCATTATTAATACTATTATTTATTTATTATTTATTATTATTATTTATTATTATTTATTATTATTAATATTATTATTTATTTATTATTTATTATTATTATTTATTATTATTATTATTATTTATTATTATTAATATTATTATTTACTTATTATTTATTATTATTATTTATTATTATTTATCATTATTAATACTATTATTTATTTATTATTTATTATTATTATTTATTATTATTTATCATTATTAATACTATTATTTATTTATTATTTATTATTATTATTTATTATTATTTATTATTATTAATATTATTATTTATTTATTATTTATTATTATTATTTATTATTATTTATTATTATTAATATTATTATTTATTTATTATTTATTATTATTATTTATTATTATTAATATTTATTTATTTATTATTATTATTATTATTTATTATTATTTATTATTATTAATATTATTATTTATTTATTATTTATTATTATTATTTATTATTATTTATTATTATTAATATTATTATTTATTTATTATTTATTATTATTATTTATTATTATTTATTATTATTAATATTATTATTTATTTATTATTTATTATTATTATTATTTATTATTCTTTATTATTATTATTATTATTATTTATTTATTTTTTATTATTATTATTTATTATTATTATTTATTATTATTATTATTATGTTTTATTTATTATTATTTTTTATCATTATTATTATTATTTCTTCTTATTATTAATATTATTATTTATTATTATTATTTATTTATTATTATTATTATTTATTATTATTATTTATTATTATAATTTTTATTATTATTATTATTATTCGTCATTCTCTCTCTCTCTCTCTCTCTCCCTGTCACTCTTTTAATTGTATAAAACATCCTTTTCCATCTTCAGAAGAGTCGCGCATTATTTTTCGAACGGTTTTTCTTTTAAGAATGTCAGAGGGGCGCCGTTTATTTTCAAAATAATTCTTTTCGAATTTCTTTCCTAGTTTTTTTTTTTCTTAACTCTTCTTTTTCGTGTTCTTATCATTCTTCTTCTCTTTTAAATTCTATCGAATTTTGTTGCAGTCTTCATCCAAGGATCTCGTATAATATAATTATAATTCATATTTCTCTCTTTCATCTTTCATTCCTCCCCCCTCTCTCGACACCTGCGACTCATTAACATCATTCTTCTTTCTTTTTCATTATTTTCTGATATTATTTTCTTATCGTTCCATTCATTTCCTTCCTTCCTTCCTTCCTTCCTTCCTTTCACTCTTTTTCGTTTTCTTCCTTCCATTTTTATTTATTCTTTCTCTCTTACATTTTCATTTTTCTCCCTTTTTTACCGCCATTTTTATTTTCTCTTTCCTTCTTTGTATTTCTCTTTCCTTTTTTTTTCTTTAATTTGTGCCTTTTCATTTTTTACGTTTTTTTCTTTATTTTCTTTCTTCCGTTTTATTTCATCTTCATTTTTCTTTTATCTTTTCTCTTATTTTTTTAATTTCTTTCTTTCTTTCTTTCTTTCTTTCTTTCTCGCGGTTTTCTTTATTCTTTCTTTCTTTCTCGCGGTTTTCTTTATTCTTTCTTTCTTTCTTTCTTTCTTTCTTTCTTTCTCGCGGTTTTATTTATTCTTTCTCTCTTTCTTTTCACTATCGTTGTTTCCTTCTTTTTCTTTTTCAATCTTTCTATTTTCTTTCTTTCTTTATCTCATTTTATTTATTCTTTCCAACTTTCTTTTTCTTTTCTTCATTCCTTCTATTTTATTCTTATGTTCCTTCTTTTTGCCTTTCTCATTTTTATCTTTTTTCCTTTCTTTCATTTTATTTATGTTTTTTTTCTTTTTCGCCTCCTTTTTATTCCTCCTTTCGTTTCAGCTTTAATTCTCCCTTTTTACTTTTTCTACTTTTTTCTTTCCTTTTCTTCCTTTTTTTATTATTTGCTTCCTTTTTTCCTTCTCTTTTCTTTCATTTGCCATTCCTTTCTTTCTTGTTTCTTCCCATCCGTCTTTATTTAATACCTTCATCTTACCTTTTCTTCCTTTCCTCATTTCTTCAATTCATTCCTCCCCGCCTTTCTTTCTCTGTTTGTTTCTTTCTTTCTTTCTTAATTCGTTTTTTTCGTTCCTTCCTTATTTCTTTCATTGTTTGTGTTTCCTTTTCCCTTCATTTTTTTCCTTTATTTCTGTCTTTGTTCCTCCATGGTATTTTTCTTTCCTTCCTTAATTCATGATCTTTTTCTTCATTCCTTCATTTTTGGTTTCTTTCTTTCTTTAAAATGTCCTGCTTATATTTTCTTTCCTTCCTTTCTCTTATCTTTTCTTCATTCTATAGTTATTACATCCTTTCTTTTTCTTTCTTTATTTCTTTATTCCTCCTCTTTTCTTTCGTTCCTTCATTATTTATTTCTTCCTCGCCTGCCCTTCTCTTCCTTATTTCTTCGTTTGATCTTTTCTTTCTTTTCTTTCCTTCTTTTTTCTTCCTCATTTCTTTCTTTTTCTCTCATTCGATTTCTTTTCTCCTCTTCTTTTCTTTCTTTTTCTTCTTCTTTTACTTTCCCTGATTTCCTTCCTAATTTCTTCCCTTGACCTTTTACTTTATTCCTTCGTTTTTTTCTTCGTTCTTAACTTCTTTCCTTTTTTCTTCCATCCTTTTCTTCATTTTTTTTGTTTTTCTTTGTTTCTTTGTTCCTTCACTGTTGTTTCGTTCCTTACTTTTTTCCTTCTCATTTATCCTTCAATTTTTCCTTCTTTATTTTTTCTTTTGATTTTTCTTTTTTCTTCTTTTCTTTCTTCCTACTTTTTTCCTTCCTTCTTTCTTTTATCATTTCTTTTCTTTCTGTTTTCCTTTCTTCTTTCTTTCTTTCTTTCTTTCTTTGATCCTCACCCTTTTTTCTTTCCCTTCTTTATCCCTTCCTCCCTATTCTCTCCTTTCCTTCTCTTCCTTCTTTATTTCTTCTTTTGACCCTTTCTTTTTCTTTGTCTCTACCTTTCTTTCTTCCTACTGTAATTCCTTTTGTATTTCTTTTATCCTTTCTTTCCTTCGTTTTCCTTCCTTTTTTCCCTTTCTTTCTTTCTTTCTTTCTTTTTTTTCTTACTTTCTTTCTTTCACTCCTTTTCTTTCGATCCATTCTTATTTCTCTCGATCTTTTTTTTTTCTTCTTTCCTTCATTTCTTCTTTCTTTTCTTTGTTCTTTTTTTTCGTTCCTGTGTTTTTCTTTCTTTCTTTCCTTCCTTATTTCTTCCTTCCTTAGTCTCCTTCTCTTTCCTTCCTTCCTACTCTCTTTATTCTTTCCACTCCCTTCCATCCCATCTTTCCCGCCCCCCTTAACACTTTCTCCATCTTGATTATCATCTACACTCTATTTTTCGTTAATAAAATGTCAGGTTTGTCTCTTTGAAACAAAATGCACAATCACACTTTCCCGCCTTCCACTCTTGCTCTTCAACAAAAACGGAAAACACACACATACACACACACACACGCACACACACACGCACACACACACACACACACACACACATATATATATATATATATATATAAAAGGAAAACGTATAAAGAGAAAACAATGCACATGTAACAGAGAAAAAAAGGTAAAAAAAAACGTGTGACAAGATGGCGGAAAGTGAGAAGGCAATGTGTATTGGAAAGGGACGAATAAATAAAATACAGACATGCTATATCGCTCCATTATCATTAACTTCTGAACGTCAGCTTTCCATTACAAATTATTTCAATTCTTTTTGTTCTGTTTTTTCACTTTTTACCACAAGCTTATTTAGATCAATATTAACACGCCTGCCGTAGTGCGATAGTTAACAAACTCGATTCGCGTGTAGTGAAGTGTTTTCAGTTGTCAGTGGATGACCCATTAATGCGACCTTATACCAGGCTAAGCTAATCTCGGAAAATATGACCGATGGTGAATAGCCAATATATTTGAAGACTGTTTCGTTAGTGTAGTGAGATCGAGTCTCTATAGTAATCTCGATATTGTGGCCTTGTCCCAGATTAATCAAAGTCAATAAAGATTTATTTAAATCCATTACTTTTTGCTCCATTTTGTTTTTCTTTCGCTTTACAAATAATTTTTCTTTTTATTCTCTTCCATAGTCTCTCCTGCTTTCTGTCACTTCAAAATCTCTTTCTTTTTTCTTTTTTCTTCTCTATATTGCGTTGTTCTTTCTTTCTTTCTTTCTTTCTTTCTTTCTTTCTTTCTTTCTTTCTTTTCGCTGTTTTCTTTCTTTATTGGTTGTTTCTTCTTTCGTCACTATGTTCCGTCTTTCTTCTTTCCTTTCTTTCTTTCGTTCTTTTCCCTGATTTCTTTCTTTCGTTCTTTTCTTTCTTTAATGGTTGTTCCGTCTTCCTTCCTTTCTTTCTTTCTTTATTTCTTTCTTTCTTTATTTATTTCTTTTCGCTGTTTTCTTTCTTTATTGGTTGTTTCTTCTTTCGTCACTATGTTCCGTCTTTCTTCTTTCCTTTCTTTCTTTCGTTCTTTTCCCTGATTTCTTTCTTTCGTTCTTTTCTTTCTTTAATGGTTGTTCCGTCTTCCTTCCTTCCTTTCTTTCTTTCTTTCTTTCTTTCTTTCTTTCTTTAGCGATATTTTCTTTTTCTTTCTTTACTATGTTTATTGTTTCTTCCTTGATTATCTCTCAGATTTTTCTTTCTTTCTTTCTTTCTTTCTTTCTTTCTTTCTTTACTATTTTCCTTCTTTCTTTCTTTTCTTCTTAAACGATTTTTTTCTCTTTCATTATTGCTTGTTCCTTCCTATAGTCACTTTGTCCCGTCTATCTTTATTTCTTTCTTTGCCGGCATTTTTCTTTTTTTCTGTATATTCTTTCTTCTTTCACTATTCTCCGGGTTTCTTTCTTTCCTTCTCTTTCTTTCTTTCTTTCTTTCTTTCTTTCTTTTCCCTATTCCTACTACCCCGTTATTTCCTCCTCCTTCATTATCCCTGCACGCCTCCCCGCCAATTACCTTTCACACACACACACACACACACACACACACACACACACACACACACACACACACACACACACTTCCAACCGCCGCCCAACCCCGATACTTAACCCCCCACCCCCACCTTCTCTGGAAACTGTGCCAAGTGAATGTTTTGTGATAACATGGTTTCCATCTCGTCGTACGTTCCGGAATGATTGCCACCGTTAATCTAATAATCGTTGTTGACGATTTAGAAGAGGGAAAGACAGAATGGGAGTCAATAAAGTCAGAATTAAAGAACTTAGATTAGGGAAGGGCGTATGCGAGGAGGTGCAATAGCTGAAGGACAAACGAAGAAGAAGGAAAAGGAAAAGGGAAGAAGAAGCGTTAGAAGAATAAAAAAAAGATAGAAAGAAGGAAAAATGGACGAAGAAAAGAAAAGAAGGAAAAGAGTGTTTGAAAAAAGAAAAGAAAAAGAAAGAAAGAAAGAAAGAAAGAAAGATGAAAATAAAGCAAAGCGGCAAGAGAAAGAAAAAGAATAAAAAGAAAGATAGAAAGAAGGAAAAATGGACGAAGAAAAGAAAAGAAGGAAAAGAATGTTTGAAAAAAGAAAAGAAAAAGAAAGAAAGAAAGAAAGAAAGAAAGAAAGAAAGAAAGAAAGAATGATGAAAATAAAGCAAAACGGCAAGGGAAAGAAAAAGAATAAAAAGAAAGATAGAAAGAAGGAAAAATGGACGAAGAAAAGAAAAGAAGGAAAAGAGTGTTTGAAAAAAGAAAAAAAAAGAAAGAAAGAAAGAAAGATGAAAATAAAGCAAAACGGCAAGGGAAAGAAAAAGAAGAAAAAGAAAGAAGAAAACCGAAAAAGAAAAAGAATAGAATAAAATTACATTTCTAAGAAAAAAAAAGTAAGAAATAATGGAAAAGGAAGAAATAAAAAGAAAATGAAGAAAAATGAAAAAAAGAAGGAAAAATATGAGAAAGAAGAAATGTATTATAACATAGAAAAGGTTACTGAGTGAGGAATAAACAAAACGGAGGTTGGAAATGAAATAATCTTTATAACATCAACGAAATACAATACTCGCCAGCGGCGTGAAATAGGTGAACCACTTCTATTGGCGGACTACCTTGACAGCACATTACCTCCGCTTACAATAGTGTCCAACGTATTCATAACGACTGGGCCATACCCACTAGTGTTCATCGATACGGTATATAACAAAAGGGAAAAAGAAGAAAAAGAGAAAAGAAGATTAAAGAAAGAAAGAAGAAAAGAAAGAAGAAAGAAGAAATAACGGAGAAAGAAAGAAAGAAAATAAAAAAATAGGAAGGGAAGAAAGAAAAAGAAAGTATAAAAGGCGACAAGGAACAAAACGAAGAAAGAAAGTTAAAAAAAAAGAAAGAGAAAAAGAAAAGAAAAAGAAGGTAAGATGGAAAAAAGAAAAAAAAGAAAGAAAGAAAAACAATTATTTTTTTATATTTCAAATCTGTAAGAGGATAGAAAGAAAAACAAAGATGAATACAAAAAGAAAATGAAAGAAAATCCTCCCACCAAAGCGGGAAAAAAGCGACATGTCTGAAAAAGGCGAGAGTTCAATAAATAAGAGTCTATATGAAAGGCCAAAAGTAATGTAAAACATTCGAAACTCTGCCCGACGATTTGTCAGGCGACATTTTTGTGCTTGGCTTCGATGTTGTATTTATTTACGCCGTTAAGTAATAAATGCGCTGTCGAAAATTCATGCTTTATTTACAGACTGGCTATTTGTCTTCCGCGCAGTTTTTGCCGCGCTTCCTATCTACGCTGAGCCATCGCTAAAGGAACAACATGGCGCGCAGGCAATGAACTGAAATTTCATGGAAATTTTTAATTCTATCCTGATGTGTGTTATAAGTAATCAAGTTCTGGAAAAGTAATTATCGCTATCTAAAACAAGATGTACTTCAAGGCAAAAGAGCATATATAATTTCCAAATTTGTACATGAAAACAAATTCTTTCTATGCTACCTAAAACAACAACATGGTCAAAAATACTAAATCCCCTTAGCTAGTTCTACTAAATTATGAGGGCTTTCCGATTTTAAGCCCTTGTCAAGCAGTGACTATATTTGTTTTCTTAAAGGTAAGATAATACATTTGAAAATACTTTATGTGTTATGTTACGTTTATAAAATATGTCATAACAAATTATAACATTTGACATAAATAAATTTGCTATAATAATTTGCCATAACAAATTATAACGTTTGACATAACTAAATTTGTTATAAAATTTGTCATAACAAATTATAAGATTTGACATAACTAAATTTGTTATAAAATTTGTCATAACAAATTTAGTCCTAAATGACGAAACGCGTCGAAAGAAAACTTTTTCAACTTTGCCATACATTTTCCCCCGATATTCTTCTTGATATGTAAATATATATATCGTTATCTCATATATATATATATATATATATATATATATATATATATAGATAACGATATATATATGCAAACTGGATATATATATATATATATATATATATATATATATATATATATATATATATATATATATATATATATTCTCTCCTATGAAAAGGATATATATATATATATATATATATATATATATATATATTCTCTATGCCGTTTCCACCAAAACTATAGAGACCCGTCTGTCCTGCTATTACCCAGAGTTCGGGAGAGAATATATATATATATATATATATATATATATATGTGTGTGTGTGTGTGTGTGTGTGTGTGTGTGTGTGTGTGTGTGTGTGTGTGTGTGTGTGTGTGTTCTTCTCAGACAGTACTGATTTGCTGTATCACAGCACCTCAGTGCGACTAGACATACAAATGCCTCAAGACAGAACCTAAACCCGACCTATTTGGTGACAATCAGGGTTTCTAACTCTAAGCTATCATCACTCGGCAGAGAGAAACTGCTAATTCTAGCGTATTGTTT
>CAHIKZ030004104.1:2290000-2292500 GCA_903632075.3 Acanthosepion pharaonis | reverse complement strand
CTTGCTTTGACTCTTCGGCGTTGGAGAGCTTCACGGTCAATCAATGTTCATTCAGAGTTTTTCGAAAGCCATATCTGCCTAATTTGATTTACGTACACAAAGAATTTTTTTTCAAGAATTAATGAATTTTATTTTATAAGCCAACATATTTTTATTATTTCAAACATTATTTTTAGTGGATACCCGCATTTTAATAGACGCTCCGTTTATTTAAACAGTTTATTTTGTCTAGCGGACTGCACACTCGAGATAACATAATGAAAGAAACGTGCTCTCCAACAGGTTTCGAAAAGCTCACCTTTTGCAGAAATCCCCGTCTGTTCTAGCGTTCTTTTACCAAATGGCTACAGAGAGCTTCACAATATTTGTTAGCAGTTTGCTCTACAGTAAATCCCCGGGTTACGACAATCCCGACTTACGACGATTCGTTGTTATGGCGTAGTCTCCATTAATCGTGTTTCCTTGTTGTACGCCATGTTGAATTGTTGTGTATTCGTTCTCATCCGTTTAACACAAACGCTGAGGCGATCATGTATCTTTCAATATATGATTGACGAGGCAGATTTTTCCCGCAGTAGGTTGCCATTTCTTTCTACAGTAGTGTTGAAACTTGACTAATGCATGGAATAATAATGCAACACAAAATGTACTTAGGACAAAATGTATTGAAACAAGAAAGTGTACACAATATTTACATATAGTCTTTTGTATACTCCTGGTAAGACCGTTCCTGGAGAATGTGTTGACTGAGTCGCAGTCGGGCAGAGTCTCTGGTTGAATCTCTTGATTCCTCCCTCTCTTCCCGGTACCAACCATATTTATATGGTCGGTACTCCAATATGCAAATTAGGTGGATCCTACCACAACAAGTAGACCAGTTGCCATCCAAAGCTATAGAACGCGGTCTGTCCTGCTATCTACCCATAGCTGGGGGCGGGGAGAAGAAGAGGATTCATACCTTTCCCAAGGGTATTAGCACGTAGGTGAATGTAATGGATTCGACTAGAAAGTCAGTCAGCCAATTATGTGACATGCGTGGTACTCGCTTAGGTGATTATGTATCTTTCGATACATGACTGACGAGGCAGATTTTTTACCCGAAGTAGGTTGCCATTTCTTTCTGCGGTAGACCAGTTGCCATCCAAGGCTATAGAACCCGGTCTGTCCTGCTATTTATCCATAGCCGGGGGTGGGGGGAGAAGAAGATGATTCATACCTGTCCTAAGGATATTAGCACGTAAGTGAATGTAATAGATTCGACTGGAATTCGAACTCGACTCGCCGCTATCCTTTACTCCACCGTACGGATACCAAAAATGCATGAACTTTAATCCCTGCAGAAATATTTTACGTGTCTATAGTGCAACTGGTCACCGAAAATGCTTTTTTATGATTCAGAATCCATCTTGCACAATGTTTTATGTAAGGAGATTCAAATAATTTTATGCAAGTTGGTGTAATTGCAAGAGAAATAAAAGACGAGTCAAAAATTAATAATAATAATAATAATAATAATAAAAATAATAAAATTAATAATAATAATAATAATAATAATAAATAATAAAAAAATAAAATTAATAATAATTATAATAATCATAAATTTTCAGGTAAAAATAAAACCGAACAAATTTGTGTTCATTTTTCTTTCAATTTCGTTTCACGTTATTCGTTTTAGACTTTGTTTGGAATTTATATGAAATGGCAGTCATTTTATGTATTTCATTATTTTGAAGGCATCCTTTTTCGCGCTGAAAACTCAGGAACGGAATCTGAATAACTTGCAGAACCGGAGTGTATCGTTTGATGCACAAATGTCTCGAAAATCTGTCTCGACTTTCTGACACGTTAATAATCTAGCAGGCACGTTTGGAAGATTCGCAATCATTGCATACAATGTTGGCCAACCGCTGAGGTACCCCTACCCTCGCAGCCACCCGCCTCTGAACATATTTTCAGCCTCACTTGACCTAGTAACTGATAGACATGTCAAGACGTCTCGTTCTCCTTCAAAATTTAAACAACCCGATTACAACGACACTTAAATTACACACCAGTCTAGACATATGCCAAAATTGCCCCTTTAAAAAAGCATAAAGAGTTCCACTGATTAATCACGCTTAATTAAAATACGATTAAATGTTAGTTAATAATATTAAGTAAGTTAGGATGTGCAGGCGGTGTAATGTTTAGCGGTTTGGATCGAGAAATCGGCGATCCGAGTTCAAATTCAGGTCGATTTCGTTACAAATAATTTTTTTCCCCAACCTGAGCTATAAATTAAATAATAGGGCAGACAAGGGTGGCAAACAGTCTTGGAGAAGAAGAAGATTTTAAAACCGGAGATAGGCTGAAGTGATCACCCCAAAACAAGGCGATAAAGCCACTAAGACGAAAGGGACTACTGCGAGTGAAAGAGATTGAGATGACTTTAGAAGGAACCGCAAACACTATCCTGAACAGGAAACAAGGGATAAACCTCTACTCCTGTTCAAAAGATCAG
>CAHIKZ030004104.1:2277500-2285000 GCA_903632075.3 Acanthosepion pharaonis | reverse complement strand
TACAAATCCTTTCCATTACCTGTGCTCCCATCAATTTATCCAAGCTTGTTAGGTAGGCTACTCCGCCTTTCCCTCTCTCCCTTTTGATTTCGGAATATCCTGTGAGTGTCAAATTTTCCAAACCTTCTTTCCTCATTATGTTTCTTAGTGATTTCCACTGCCTTAAAACTTCTTCATTGCTTACTTGCTCCATCCATGGTATTCTCAGCATCCTTCTGTAGAACCACATCTCTACTGCCTTAAGTCGCCTCTTCATCTGTGAGGAAATTGTCTAGCTGTCATTCTCAAGCTTGGATCACTGTGTAAGGATGAAATTCACTCTCCTGGCGTATTGACCAGCGTGATAAGCTTTATCCGACATTTTGAAAGGGGGATGTACTGCAATTACTTAGGAACCCAGAAAAAAGCCAAAACATCTCGATGTTGATTTTCAAAGCAGGAAATCTCGATAGACTTGGAAGACTGTGTGTGGATTCGCGTCCTTTAATCTTCACCAATTTTAACGGGTTAAGCCAAACTCAGAGAGCGTCTATGAGGAGGAGGAGGTGAAAGAGAATAAGAAAGAGAAAAATGAAAGAGAGAATATGAATATAGAGGAGGTAGAAAGAGAAAGGAAGGAGTTTGAAAGAGTAAGATGAAATTGAATTTTAAAAATATCAAATCTAGTGAGAGTGATTGGAGAAGAGGAAGGAGAGAAAAGAAAGAAAGATCTAATATAAAGGGGGTAGATACAGGCAGAGAAAAAGATGGTGAGACAAAAATTAAAGAAATAGCATTTTGAGAGAGAGAGACAGACAGACAGACATAGAGAGAGGGAGGGAGAGAGAGAGAGAGAGAAGAAAGAAAGAAAGAAAGAATGAAAGCGGAAATAGGAAGGGATCGATATGCTTAAAGAAAGTATGGTAGACAGAAAATGAAAATAAAGGATGTATGAGACAATAGAAAAAGAGAAACAAAAGGTAAGAAGGAGAGAGAGGGGGGGGTAAAGAAAAAGGAAGAATGAAAGCGGAATAGGGAGGGGTCGATATTCTCAAAGAAAGAAAGCATGGTCGACAGAAAATGAAGTAAAGTGTGTAAGAGGTAACACAAAAAGAGAGAAAGGACATTTTAAAAATAGAAGTTAAAAGAAAGAGAGAGTGAGAACATGAGAGAGAGAGTGAGAGCATGAGAGAGAGTGAGAGAGACAGTGAGAGAGTGAGAATTTGAAAGAGTGGTTAGAGACAGAGAAAGAAAACATTTTAAGCGGAAAAGGAAAGATAGAAAAAAGCGAGAAGCACTAGGAAAAGCAGAAATACAAAATAGAAAGGAAGAGAAAGAAGGAAGGAGAGAGGGGATGAGTGAGAGAAAGAAATGGTGAATATGAAGGGGTGGTTACAGATAGAGAGAGGTAGCATGGTAGAGAGAGGAGGGAAAAAGATTTCTAAGAGACAATAGTAAAAAAAGAAATAAAATTTAAGAGGAAAATAAGCACACACACACACACACAGAGAGAGAGAGAGAGAGAGAATTTTCGACATGCAGAGTGGATCTAGGAAACACGACATTGTCGATTGCTTGTATCGCTGCTGCCTTTTCATATCCGGCGACGTTGGAAATCAATCATCTGACGATGGCTACGGGAAGCAGTTGAAACCTCGGAATATTCCGCTGGCCGATTTACTCACACAGAAGCTTTACAAGATGTGTCGCACCTTCCCGTGGCCTCCCTCGCCAACGAATTGAAGGAGGTGTAACCCCACCAGCGCATACCCATCCCATATGACATCATACACGAACGCGTGATATGGACACAGAATTTACGATACAAAACAGTGTTTGTAATTTTTTTTTTGCTTGAAGTTCGTCATGCATTAAAAAAAAAGAAAAAAAAATGTACTCAAAAGAAAATGTCCTCAAAAGAAATGTCTTTTTTCACTTAGCAGATGAACAACTTTTTAAAAGTATTACTGTATTTGATGGAATATATGCAACCAAATACACTTTTTCCCACAAAAGTATCTCCTGAATTTATTACACAAAACTGAGGTATCTGATAGTTGTATATCAAAATGAAAAAGGAATTAAAAAGTTGATTACCTGGTCTGATGCTATTCTTCTCTTCAAATTTTACATATTGATTACCTGTGTCGTGATACCATGTTAGACAATTCTTCTCTTTTAAAAATTTTCAGTTATCTGTATATTTTAAGATTGTGTTTATCGTAGTTGTCCATTCGCCCAGGCATTTTAATGAATATTGTCTTGACAGACCTGCTTTGGTGATTCTGCTCATTTTAACTAAGTTTTTATTTGGAGATTTTGTTTGATAAAAATTTTTCTTCATATTTAAAGAATCTGCAATTGTCATTGTATTTAGAGGACCTGAAGAATCTCAATGCATTCAGTCCTCTCTCCCTTCAGTCCTTCTCCCACCGCCGTAGATACCCTGTGCATTTTCTACAAATATTTTCATAGTAATTGTTCTGATCCATTTGGTCTTTGGTACCTAAACTTTATGAATTTCAGCGGAGTACTAGAATTGCGTCAGTCTTTTTAATGTTCAGACTCGTTGTGTTCTCCTTTTCATATTCTCTTACACTCAATAAGTCCTTGCGTCTTAGTGGCCATATTAGCTTGTTTGGGGTGAAATGATTAAAAATGTATATATATATAAAAAAAAAGAACAATAAGATATATATATATATATATATATAAATATATATATATATAAATTAATTGATTTAAAATATGTTTTTTCGCTACACAGTTCAACCATGTTTTAAAATAGAGAGAGAAAAACCCGAATTTTATTTTTTGAATTAAAGATGAAATGAACTAATGCTTTTAATTTAATTGCAAAATTAAATTCAGGTTTTAGCTTCAAAACATGGTTGAACTAGCGCCATTTTTAATTATTAACTTTTATTGAATAAATATATAAATTACAATATATATGGTGAAGATACATTTTATAAGTAAAAAGTAAATTGTCGAAGCAAAAAAAGTACATTAACAAAACAAATTAACATATTCAAAATGGCGCCTTCACATTAAATACCGCGCTGGAAGATATCAGCAACACATTTGCAAACTATTTGAAACATTTCGAGATTAATTTTAGAATTTCTAAAATAGACTCGTGTAGTGAGGCCTGGCGATCATGAGGTCCACTCAATTGCTCCACATCGTCCAATCCAATTCAGCCCGAAAAATATGCCATTAATTTTGATCTATTTATCTATCTATCTATCTATCTATCTATCTATCAATCTATCTATCTTCTATCTCTTCTTTTCTCTCTCTCTCTCTATCTATCTATATATATATATATATATATATATATATATATATATATATATATATATATATATATATATATATTTCGTCTGACTGAAACATTGAAATGGATAAATTGTGTATTAGTTTTTCGACGTTTTTCTCTTTTTTTTTTTTTTTTCGTTTACAGTTTAAATTTCTATACGAACGCAGTCCACACCGGGGTTGATAAGACAGACAACCGATATCTTCGTCTGCCGAAATAGGCTATTCCCCATATGAGGTGATTTTATATTTTATTGTTGATGAATTATATATATATATATATATATATATATATATATATATATATATATATATATTTTTTGTCAAAAAAATGGATCTTGTAAATTATATATATATATATGTGTGTGTGTGTGTGTGTGTTTGTGTGTGTGTATGTATAGTATCGCACTCATTCTGATCGGGAAGTTATTAAAACCAGCATGGTAACCATTGCGCTAAGCCCAAGATGTGCCATTTTATTTACATTTTTCCTTCATTTGGAAAATAATGTGACAATAAAACTGACCACTGTAGTTATATGTGCCTGATTTTTTGGTTAAAAAACTTCTCCTCATGAAGGGGTCGTGCCTAACGTGTATAGAGCACTCGGTCAATTTAGAAATCACTCGAGTATTAATAGTCTGAGAGATCTATTTGCTAATTTTTTAATCCGTACCGAGTCGAGCGTGTTACTTGTTTGCGTATTTAATTGCAATGATAAATTTGTAATTGAATTGCAATAAAAATTGAGCTTGGGCTTAGCACACGACTTTCAACGAGTCATGATCCTCATTACGACTAAAAGACATTCATTTGAAAACTATATATATACATACATATATATATATATATATATATATATATATATATATGAAAAAGATTAAAGGATTTCATAAAACAATTAAGACTTAATTATCGCAGTTAGCAAAGCATTAATATAATTACCTTTCTAGTTAACCTTTTTTTTTTAAAATATACATCGACATGCATCCGTCCTTCAAAATGTAGTACACCCTCCATATATATATATATATATATATATATATATATATATATACAGGGTGGTCCAAAGTAGGCTTACACTTGGTAGGTATGCACTTTACATTTTCTAAAAGCATTTTATTACCTGTTTATATTTCTGAGATGAGGTATTATGTACACTATTGTCCTCATCTTTGTCGCCATATTTATTATAACGTTTCGGCCTTTCAGTATCTGTCTATATTTCTAAGATGAGGTATTATTTACACTATTTACATTATTCGGACTATTGTCCTCATCTTTGTTGCCATATTTATTACAACGTTTCGGCCATTGTACGCTCCGGCCTTCTTCAGGCACTTGGAATGTCGAACTGAACTTTTTATTTATCCTTCAGGACGCATGGCACAGTGGATAAAGGTATTAGTTAGATCCAATGACAGGACCCAAAGAGTGTGAGTTCAATAACCTGTTAAGGCAGTGCAGAACTTTCAGAGGGAAATTAGCAGGAGAAAACTGATAACTGACATCCATTAAACATGGCACGTGGAACTAGAACAGTCTCCCCCAGCGAACGAAATAAAGGGTTCAGTTCGACATTCCAACCATCTGAAGAAGGCCGGAGCGTAAAACGACCGAAACGTTGTAATAAATATGACGACAAAGATGAGGACATTAGTCCGAATAATGTAAATAATGTACATTTTTATTACAGTCACATTTGTGCAAAACTGTTTTTGTACATTTGTTTAACACTTTGGTTACGTTTGTTTTAGAAAAGTTTAATCTCTTAACTGCTCAAGTTGTATTCTCTTAATTCGTCCAATGAGTGGGGATTTCTCTCATAAATCATGTTCTTTAGTACGCTGCCCACCCCCAACCAAAAATAAAATAAATCCATTGTTGTAAGGTCGAGTGAACGTGGTGACCATTCGATGCTGACTCTTCTTCCGAAACGTACCTTAATGTAAATATTGACAACAGATTATGAAATAAATTGCCCGATAATTATTCAATTATTTTACTTAAATAATTGTATCTATTAAAATAACGTATAAACAGAAAATATATTTAATAATTGCCGGACTTAATCCATTCCATAATGTGTTGTTAATGTTTACGTTAACGTACGTTTTGTGAGCAGATATGATCGTTCGAGAAAGATTTGTTGTTTATAAAAGTAATTAGGACTTTGCCAACAAGACGTTTTTTGTGGCTGAATGGCTAAAAGCACATCAGATCAAATGTAATTAATACTGTTTATTAAAAGAAAAACAGAGAATTTACTTCATTTGGCCCTTATACACAGTGTGGGACAAAAGTAGGCTAACAGAAGTAGGCTGTTTTCATTTGTCAATATTGACAATAGCAAAAAAATTAGATTGATTATTTATTACAAAAATAAAAATACAACCTCTAACCTTATAGTTAAAAATAATAATAATTCACCTCCTAGAACAAAATTAAATACGGCAAATATTGTTTACGAATTTAAATGCCCATTAAGGAATTGTATTCCTGATCAATCAAAATTCGTAAATAATTATATAGGCCACACTACAACGTGTTTGACACGCAGACTCACTCTACACCTTTCTGAAAATAGCTCAATTAGATCTCATTTAAATATTCATGGAGACCTACCGGACACTATTCGTAACATACTTGTTGGCAACACTAATATAATAGCATCATCTACATGCAAAAAATACTAAAAATAAAGGAAGCCTTACCAATAAAAGGAAAAAAAATAATAATATTAACTATGAACATGGACACAATATCTTGACCGTATTTTAAAAAAATGAAAACATTATATAAATACATACATTCAAACTATTTCTTATTCAACAGTTAAAATATTTAATCCTTGAAAATAGCCAAATAGATAGCCGAAAGCGCTCTGATAAAAAGAACATTCGGACAGTTTTTATATAATTTATCATCTGAAAAGAAGAAAATTATTAGATCGCATGATAAATTGTATAAAAAACTAAATAAAATCACCTTCTCTGTCGTATTCAATGATATATATATATATATATATATATATATATATATATATATATATATATATATATATATATATATACTAGCAGCATGGCCCGGCGTTGTTGTGCTTGATCCAAAAATAGTACGACTCATACAGCAATCGCTATCACTTGCCTTAAAATATTTTTGCCCTTCCTTGCCTTTAAAGGAGTGCCCTTTGCCATGCTGATGTTGCTACATGCCTTACTTCTTGCCTATCTCACACTGCAAATTTTTTCTAAGCTCTATACAAAACATTAAATCTGTTACGAAAAAGAACTAAACAAAATGAACACAAAACGATCAGCTTTAAAAAGGACTCGTAACTGGAAAAACCGAATGAAAAAGAATGTTAACAACAAATACTTTTTACACCCAACCCAATTCTGCGGAATCAGAATCAACGTTGAGTTTAAGCAAGCGAATGAGCCAATTGGAGTAAAGTGCCATGCAGATTTAAATTTTTTCCACTTATGACGAATGCAGCTATCGATTTTTTTTTTGCATGCTTGCATGCTAGTTAACATTCGTGTCAGTCAGCTGTTGGCTCTCACGCTGGTCAATAGAATCTTTCTGCCTATTTGTGGCAGCCAGCTATTAAGCTCTCCTCTGGCCAGTAGAAAATGGCCGCAAACTACATGAAAACTGCCGTGGAAGCATGAAAAAAAAATTGATTATTTCCACTATCGATGGGAATTGGAAAATGCAAAGTCGGTCTTGGCCTTTCCCGTTAACTTGGATCATGAGCATGTAAATTTTGGTGCAAATCCGTCGAAAATTGCGGCCGTGCATTCGTTACACACACACACACACACACACACATCCTTGATATATATATATATATATATATATATATATATATATATATATATATATATATATAGTATGTACTACGCATGCATGTCGATGTATACTGCTACAAATTAAAAAAAATTAACTAGAAAGGCAATTATATTAATGCTTTGCTAACTGCGATAATTAAGTCTTAATTGTTTTATGAAAAACATGTTGGGGACATGTGTGTGTGAGTGAGTGTTGGACAAAATGGAAAAAGTTTATTTGTGACGCGTTTCGTCTGTTAGGACTTCATCAGATGAAAAGCGTCACAAATAAACTTTTTTGATTTTGTCTTACAATTTCCTCAATACTGTTCTTGATATATAAAATTATATATGGTTATCTCATCAA
>CAHIKZ030004104.1:2257500-2275000 GCA_903632075.3 Acanthosepion pharaonis | reverse complement strand
CGGAAAAAAAAGAAATTAAATTGATTCCATAATTACTAAAACTGCTAGTAGCTTTAAAGACATAACTGTCAAAAACCAAAATTACTACAGGAATCAATCATAGAATGGAACCTTGCAGTTTGGAATTGGACTTTAAAATTGTAAGAAAAAAAAAACAGATTCTTTGAAAGAGAATCTATCGTAATAAGTTTTGAATGAACCTCAACGAATCCAGATCAAGCTCCAGGCTTTATTGAATAAAGAATATAAGAATAAAAGAATAAAGAATATAAGAATAAAAGAATAAAGAATATAAGAATAAAAGAATAAAGAATATAAGAATAAAAGAATAAAGAATATAAGAATAAAAGAATATAAGAATAAAAGAATAAAGAATATAAGAATAAAAGAATATAAGAATAAAAGAATAAAGAATATAAAGAGCGAAAGATGTGCGTTGTGGTGTGGATGGATATAGGCTCGGAGTGAGAACTCGGAGAACTGAGTTCGAATCCCAGTAAAGTTCGTTAGACACCCTTACGTCCAAATACCCCTAGGAAAAGTATGAATCCAACTATGGGTTGAATGGCACGGATAGCATGGCTTCTTTAGCCTTGGTTGGCAGAAAGAAACGGCAACCTACTGCCTCGTCTGTCAAGTATCAAAAGCTACATGATCAACCAAGCGTGTATCAGGTGTGGCACATGACTGGCTGAAGAAGAGCAAAATGGTAGCCGGAATCAATTGTAGTGCAATGGATATTGGCTCGAAAAATGGAATTGGTGAAGCTAGTTCAAATTCTAGCGGCGTCTGTAGCGTTCCTTTAGAATATTTTGAGAAAGAAAACGACTTGAAGTTGTTTAAGCCAGTGCCACTCAAATTGCGGTACACGTGCCGGTGCCGGTGCCGGTACACGAACCGTCGTCTGCCGGTACGCGGAGTGTTTCCAGGAATCCAAGAGACACTAGACGCATTCCACGCCACAGGAGACATGTCTGATTTAATAAATTACAGACATTATGTCTCCTAATTTTTAACAAAATCCGTTGGTACTCACGAATAACCTTCCGTGTATTGATGTTAAAGAATGAGAGGAATTTCCTATAGGTGTTTAAATTTTCATTTCCCAAGTACTTTCGATCTTCTTACAAGATCATCTTCAGGGTGCAAGTACTACAAAATTATATGTTGTTTATTAGTTTAAGTATTTATATAAAGATGTGTGTTGATATCCATTACTGTAATTTTTTTTCTTATATTTTTTCATTACATATATATATATATATATATATATATATATATATATATATATATATATATATTATGACTTCAACGGAAGAGTCGATATAAGTTCGACTCTCCCGTCGAATTCGGCGTATGAGGGTCAAGCAGCTCAGTTCCCGGGAACCGACAGCCCAACACCAGCATATGAAATTTGATTATAGTGGTGAAGGTTTCGTGCAGGACCATCCACACTTTTTGAAGGGCCGAATACAGAGACCTGGTGCACCAGTGCCACAATGTCCCCAAACGACCCACCGCAGGTTTTCAATTCAGAGGTTATCCTTCTAGACCATTTGCCATCCAAGGATATAGAACCCAGTCTGTCCTGCTGTTGTTTACCCATGGATATAGGTAAAAACAAAAAGAGATTTCATACCTTTCCCAAGATATATATATATATATATATATATATATATATATATATATATATATATATATATATATGTCAGCAAATATATGGATATAGATCCGACAGTATCAAGAAAAATATACTGAAAAAACTAACAAAAATCCTAATATGCGATTATGCTGTTTTAATGTTTATTATCAACGTCGGACGTTTCGGTCTAATAGACCATCTTCAGGACATATTCATAAAACATAATTAACATAGACCATATACAATTCAACATGACGACGACGTGATCATATTTAAATGGAATGCTAATCTTATAAAAGATTTCAGTTATCTGTTTGGATTGGCCTTGATTTTATGTCCATCGTCTTTTTCATGTTGAATTGTATATGGTCTATGTTAATTATGTTTTATGAATATGTCCTGAAGATGTTCTATTAGACCGAAACGTCCGATATTGACATTAAACATTAAAACAGCATAATTGTATATTAGATTTTTGTTTGTTTTTTTCAGTATATTTTCTTCATATATATATATATATATATATATATATATATATATATATATATAGTGTTTCTGCAAACACTTGCTCACGCGCACTTATATACAAGCTTGCGTATAATTGGCATGGAATGAGGGGAGAATTAATGACATAATATAATTGGAAAATCGATAAACGGTTAATCACGTAACAATTAAGGCTGCCATTGCTACTAATAATAAATTTAGTGGCAGTTAATAAGCGAGACTGAAGAAATAAAAAAAAATTGGAGGTCGTAATTAATAGACGTTACATTTAATGTTCAGCTTGTAAGAGTGATTAACGTAAATTTCCATCTCAAAAAGAGTTTCCCTAATTCTTTTCAAAGAAAGTTTTCAAAAATGACGCATTCTTTAATTGCTCACTTTTCATGTCGGTAAAGAATGGCCGATTGTCTTTAGATAATCAATATTAAGCCAATTTATTCTCTCGTCAAATATTCATACATACATACAAATATATATATTATGAAATGGAAAAAATTCCGGCAATTATTGCTTTAAGACATTTTTATATTTATACGTTCTTTTTATAGATACAAATATTTAAGTAAATGCTCTGTTCATAATAAACAGTATTAAAGAACATTTCCCGGTCTGAATGTCCGAGAAATTTACATAGAAAATATACGTCCTCCGACAGGAATTGAACCTGCATCCTATACGGAACAGTCATTTAGTCTGACGTGCTTTTACCGATTGAGCCACAGAGGAGCGTTCTGTTAGCAAAGTCGATGGAGAATTGTGTTTAAAAACAGTAAAATCGACCTTGCTAATCGAAACGCTCCTTCGTGGCTCAATCGGCAAAAGCACGTCAGGGTATATGACGGTTCCGTATAGGATACAGGTTAGATTCCTGTCAGAGGACGCATATTTTCTATGAAAATTTCTCGGACAAATGTTGTAAATATTGTTAATACTGTTTATTATAAACAGAACAAAATATGGCAACAAAGATGAAGATAATAGTCCGAATAATGTAAATAGTGTACATAATACCTTATCTCAGAAATATAGACAGAAGAATTTTATATATATATATATATATATATATATATATATATATATATATTCGACCTTGCATGGAATATTGCTGTCATATATGGTCTGGAGTCCCCGCTGTTCTTCTTGTAGTCCTCGACAAAATCCAGACACTGATATGCAATGGGGTTGGCCCTAATCTGGCATCTCGTTTACAGTCGCTCTCTCACAGACGTGCCGTAGTTTTCCTCTGTCTTTCCTGCAAATACTTTCACAGTAACTGCTGCGACGAGCTAATTTCGCTAGTTCCCAAACTGCATGAATTTAAACGTGCCATTAGGTCGGCATCTCAGACCCATCCTTTCAGTTAAATGTAGCCGTTTCTTCTACTTCAATTGCTTCATGTCTCGCACTTCCCGTCATTGGAACACCCTTACTCTTATTTGCTTCCCTGATAGCGATAATCTCCAAATATTCAAATGCAATGTCAATCGACATTTCCAGATGCCTTGATCTATTCCTTGTCTATCACGCCTTTTTACTCTTGCTCCTACTTTCTGTAACACCTTGGGTGCTAGTAGCACTCACGCCTTGTTTCGGGTGAAAAGTTATATATATATATATAGATGGTGGTTGCCAACTCGTGTCCGAGTACGGCCATTACGACATAGCTTTTTTGAGAATATATAGTGATATATATATATAATTATTTATTTAGAAAATTTATAACATAAACATGTTATAAATACACACACATGTATATATATTACGGTCAAATCACGCTGAAACACCGGTTCTCGTACGATCACCGAAGTTAAGCATCGTAGAGCCAGGTCAGTACTTAGATGGGGGACCGCTTGGGAACACCTGGTACTGTAAGCCCCCAAAGTCCAACCCTTACCTCACAGTCGGTGGTGGGGTGTAAACGGTAGTGTCAGAGCTATGCTGCCCAGAACTTCGTTCCTGGTAGGGCCACCCAAGGCGGACAGGTCTGACACACACGACGGCTAACAAGGGCTCTGGTGAAAATCCAAGGAGCGTCTGCATCGGTAACCGGCGGCTTCTGGTCGTTCCTGTCTCTGCGTCTGTGGGAACCCCGCGGCAAGCAAGAACGTTAAAAAGTTTCAAATTAATTAACGATCCTATACTAGGGGGAAACATTGTTACAAAAGCTAGAATAACCAATCAAAAACCAAGTATAGAAAGATTCAAAAGCTTGACAACGAAATCATGTTATAATAACTATTCAGATCTTTAAAATACGATTTATATTAAAAATAATTTATACTAACCAATAATTATAAAATTATATGCTAAAATTTAATATTAAAATTAAAAACTGGCAATTTTAAAATCCAAATTTAATCACTATAAGTTTAAAAACTTTTTAAACCATTTATTTTATCTTCAACATCATCACTTGATAAGACACCGAGGGTGTTGAAACAAAATGGCTATTTTTGTAGTGATTTTATAGCATACTTATGTTATAATTTTTTTATAAATAATAAATATAATTATTATTATTATTATTATTATTATATATATATATATATATATATATATATATATATATATATATATATATATATATATATATAAATCGGTGTCTGTCTGCTTGTGTGCGGTCAGATTTATATATTGCAGTTTTCATATTTAGGCAACGCCATAGTAGTTTGTAGAGGTCTATTTCAGGAGGCACTCAATGACGCCTTCTGTTCGTGCTTGCATGAGCGAGAAATATTTGTCTGTTAATTAAATACATTGCTAATTTTACGCGAATAATAGCAATTATGTGAAATTCTAACAGGGCACCCAGTGAGGATTGGACAAACTAACATCTACTATATCTCTCACTCTCTAATTTCTCTGTCTCTCTCTCACAATATATATATATATATATATATATATATATATATATATATATATATATATATATAACAGGTGTAACAGCAAAATTGCCCAAATCCTGTAAAAGCAAAATTTCCAATTATTAGATTAACCTCGTTGTATCTTAGAAATGATTAAAGATATCTTACTGGAATTTCCCGAAGTTTTTAGAACTTTATCGATTATAAACGATTATGACATGTTTATCATTAATTAATCATAGCTAAGAATCGGAAGCTCATGAAGGATTGAAATAAACTTCAAAGTTCAGGGTCGTTTTCCAATTTATTAAAGATTATCTTCGCCCTCTCTAACATTCTAACTTTCTGTCCTGGCGTAACAAGGTGCCTCTTGTGCGATTTCATTTTCAAATTTTTTTCACTGCTCTTTGGACTGTCATAGCTGAAACTTCTCTCCCACGTGCCAAACATCTTGTAGATTGAGTTGGATCTTTTCTAATTGAACTCTTTAGATCTAAGTTGAAATGATCATCATTCTTCTTGTTGTGATCTCCTGATCCCGTTTTCCTCTCTACTCTTCCCTCCTTTTTAAACTTATTCACCGTTCATGGTTCTTGATGGGTCTTCGAAGATAGAAGCCAGCATATGAATGGTGTTACCATTACCGAAGGACTGAATGATCTTTTTCCTCTCGCTATTGCTCAGTTGGGAAGACATGGTGGGTTTAAAACAAAACGATTTTTACCTGTCCCCTTTTTAGCTGAATAAATCAAAAGTGATTTTTTTGTGATTCTTACGACAAATGGTGTCAAGATGGCTAAACGTTTTACGGAAAACCTGAAAAAAGAAACTGAATTAGCTTAGTAGGTTTTTAAATTTCAAATATTTTGAGGGATGAATAATTTTGCTGTTACACGAATTGTACAATTTTTGTGTTACACCCGGTATATATATATATATATATATATATATATATATATATATGTATGTATGTATGTATGTATGTATACAGAACTAATCAGTTGTTCTAGAATAGAATTCATGAGTACGTGCCAGCTAATATCCGTCGAGTGCAGTGTTAAAATTTACATAGGGCCTGTGATTACTTCCGCTTTAGCTATTGCAGAGCACTTAATAAATAATGCTAGTTGTGCTTCGACTTTTTGCAGAGGTTTGTTTCTCATAATCTGAAAACCGTATTCAGATTTACTATCTGAGAATTCTAGAGACCATCTATATATTAATTGCGAATGTCAGTGTGTGACTTTTTCAATTAAAGGGACACAACTCTCTAACTTTCAACAGTTTGTGTTGCAGACATTTTGGATTCCCAAGTTTTCATTACTGCGAATGTTTTCGGCGATTTTTTTAGGTGACTTTTTTGCGACGAATTTTATTGTACAATGACAATTTTTATAACTTGGAAATAAATTTGGGAATAATCGGAATCAGTTACTAAATCCAGCGAAAGTCACCAATGAAATAAAAATAATTATTTGTACTGAAAGTAAAAACAACAACAAAAAAAAACCTTCGGACATTAAATTGCATTTAAATTAAGTGGCGGTTGGAAAATTTTTCGTTGAAAAGGTAAGCTTAAATATTAATGCAATAATTAAATGCAGCAATCAATTTTGAGTTCTTCTGTAGTTATTGTTGCCTATCGAATACAAGAACTGTATGTTTCTCAAAAAGAAATCTCTACCAACAGAAGACCAGATAAAAAACAGCCAATTCTGCAGCTAGGAAAAGAAAGTCCCGTGCAAATGAAAACCCAGATCAAACAACAGACAGGAGAACTTCCAATGCTGAGCATATGCAAAGACTTGGAGACTCTCAAACTCCTGAAAAAAGCCAAAGGCCCAAACAACAGCCCTCCGAATTAAAAAGCCGCAAAGGATGGGAAATCGTGGAGAGCCATGATTGCCCAAATTCTGAAGGTACACACCACATGGAAGAACTAACTCGGAATTTAAGTTTAGTTTAAATTCCCGGTTAAACTATTGAGTTCACTCCCGCACTAACGTCCCATTGAAAGGCATGAAACCGTCTCTTTTTTGCCTCAGCTGGGCCTTAAATAGCAGGGTAGGCTATGGGTAGCAACAAGTATAAGAGAAAGAAAATTCTAAATTTTAAAACCCTGGAGAAGGAAACCACAATTCACATATAATCAATAAAAGGAAATTGTGAAATAATCGTTAACATACTGAAATTATGTTTCCTTTCATTCACTTAATCAAATGAATATTTTGAGATTCTATTATTCTAGTGAAAACTTTTTTTCATATTTGATATTCAAGTCCTGGGTATGACGATAAACTACACCCAGCAGTAATGCCTCTGATCGGAAGACTGAAGAGTTTGAGGACAAAAAAGAAACACTATTTAATTGCAGAGGTACCCAGGTCCCACCTGGCCCGGGGTGGTAGCACCTGCTAGAGTTCCAACTATGCGAAAATAGTGAACCCCCCCACCACCACAGAAACAAAACACAATGAAAATATAAAAATATATTTTCATAGTAAAAATACCAGCAACACATTTTATGTAAAAAGGAAAAAAAAAACACATATTTATAGTAAAATGACCAACAATACATTTTATCTGTAGTTGAAGGCATACAATTACGTTCAAAATATATTTAGTTGAAGCCATAAAATTATGTTCAAAATATTTAGATTTCGGCATTAAATAACCCATATAGGTGTTGATATGCCGCTAAACAAAATCAACCAACCAACAATACATATTTATAGTAAAATGACCAACAATACATTTTATCTGTAGTTGAAGGCATACAATTGCGTTCAAAATATATTTAGTTGAAGCCATAAAATTGTGTTCAAAATATTTAGACTTCGGCATTAAATAACCAATAACGGTTGATAAGCCGCTATACAAAATAATAAAAAAAACTTTTTATTGAAGTCTTAGAATCTAATTAAAAAGTGAAAAAGGAATGTTTAAATATTTCTTTTGAAAATTTATGGCACTAACATTTTTAGAGAAATGCATGAGATCGAGGCCAAGAATTTAGGAATTCGGTTTAGTTTTCCAGTTCCAAAATAATATAAGGTGGTTGTAACCAAAGAGAAATCTTATAGCGCCATGGATGTAGTACAAGACAATGAAAAACTGATGACTCCATTAAAAAGCTTTTATAAAAATTCTATTTTAAAAATAGCTGTCTATAGAGCTTATTAAATAGCACTGAATTAAGACAAGTTATTTACTTTTGCTAAAAATATTATGGTGTGAGGCTGGTCTGTTATACGCCTCCATTCCTCTCTCTCTCTCTCTCTCTCTCTCTCTCTCTCTCTCACACACACACACACACACACACATACACACACACGTAACGTGACGTGATGGGTAAGTAGTTCTTATCCTGGGTGTGGGATTGGGTCGAGCGATATCTAACATGTACAAATTAACTTATCGGCCTTTGAGATCCAATTCAAAAGGGTTGTGTAAAAACGTCTGATACATTAATTAGGTGGAAATTGAAGAAATTACAGGTAAGTTTATTTGAGTAACCAACCCCAGTCGACATCGTTCAAGGACAGTTGAATAATACACACATACACACACACACACACACACACACATATATATATATATATATATATATATATATATATATATATATATATATATATATATATATATATATATATATATATATATATAAAAATGGGTTAGTTATCGCCATTTTATATTTTTTTAATTTCACACATTTCCACTGACTTTTTTTTATTTTTGTCGGCTACACAGTATAGTAGGGTCAGTTGGGCATCGTCTGTGAGAAATAGAGCACCATGGCACAATTCACTGCGCCAGAAATTTGGAAACAGCATGATGTACTGCTTGGCATTCGTACCAGAAGCTCTAATACGAACATTTCAGAGTGTTTCGGTGTCAATCTGAGGACAGTGCAGAGGATTTGGAAAGAGTTGGATGAGTCTAAAAGTGATTACGAAGGTGTTTGGAGTGATCACACACACACACACACACACACACACACACACACACACACACATATATATATATATATATTATTTTATATATGCATTAATTATTGTAAAGTGCTAAATCTCAGTGCTAGAAATAACATATTCAATATATAATCAGAATCTGATATTGTTACCCTGGGTTTCACGCTTTTGTGATCTTCAGACAAATTGAGTTAATAAACCAGAAAACCCTATTTCAAGACCAAGTTGGATCAAGACTGTCACTTAATTGAAAAAAGCTATCTGAGCGCCTCACATAAATGGCTTGAACAAATACGACTGCAATCTCAGAAACGTAGGAGTAAAGGTTGTGAGTAATTCAACGGTTCATTTTGCTCGGAACAATTTTTATCTAAATACAGATAAATATTTTATTTGTACAGACAATGAAAAAGACAAATAGAAGTAATCATTCATAAATTTACTAACTTAAGTTGATTTAGCTAGCTGACCACTACAAATGGGACAGGAAATATATAAATAAATACACAGGAATTATATGAATTAATACACATTGATAATATGGTTAGTCGGGCTAGATTCAACTACTGGTAAATATTAGACTAACATATACCTCCGCGTCACATATAATACTCCCTTATTTGCATTTAATATGAGAGTGTTATGGCATAAGGGCGCAGGACTCAACGTGGGAGGTGACGGTCTTGTCGGGTGGCCTCGTCTCAGTGCCGTGTATTAGCACAGAGTGTACAATGTGACAAATACGTGTAAAAAATTATTTTATCAGGTGCTATGTTTTAATTTAATAGAAGTGGTAATCTCTTAATTCTTTCATATTATTATATAATTCATAAATTACTCATCTATTAACATGGGGCGCACATGGGTACCTTTCAGAGTGTATTAGTGCAGCCGGGCGCTACCAGCTGATAAATGCCGGCTTTATTTATAAAAATAATCTGCGAAGTTATTTACCAAAAACGTAGTAGCCATAACCTTTAAGAAGCAAATTTTACAGAAGCGAATGACAAAATTGGTTCCACTACTGATGCTGTCGGTTGGCAGGTGTTTTAAGAATTAGCCACCATATGACGTCATGGCTCTTATATAAGGAATTGCACATGGCGGAGGTGCCGCCCACTCACTGTCAATCGTTATTCCCTTGGCTTCTACTTACACGCCTACTTCGTTCTTTAATCTTATAACAAGGATTAGAGACTTGAACATCAGGATTTTGGCAGGCAGTGTTCTGTAATGCTTTTTATCCGTTTTTAGCATTCTAACGTAATGAAGGAAATGTGAGGAACTGGCCGGGTCGAAATTCCGTTTACGTACGCATAGGGAAGTCTGTAGATAGGCACACTTCAAGTAATTAACGTGTGTATGGCAAAGCACATGTATGCGAACATAGCAAAAGAAAAGAAACTTTGGAAGAGTCATGGAAACACATCTTGTTCCATCATTCCATCCGTTCAACAGTGACAGAAATAAATAAACACAAAGCAGAATTGAGAACAGGCTCGCCCACGGATGCAAACATTGAGAATTACTTTTTGCTAATTAAGGTAATCCATTCAAAGATTAATAAAAATGTATTTTTGAACACATTCAAAGAAACGCCATAAAAGACACGTAAGTCAAAAGATGAAAAGTACTGGTTTATACATTCCGTACAATTATAATTATATATATATATATATATATATATATATATATATATATATATATATATTAGGTTGGTGCAAAAATAATGACGTAATAATGTCGTTTTTGACGTATTTTTAAGGTCAAAAACGTCATTATTTTTGCACAACCTAATATATATATATATATATATATATATATATATATATATATATATATATATATGCATCATGAGTAAATAAAGTTCTACTCTGACCCCTTGTGACTGTTTCCCTGAATATTTTTATCTTGACCCCTTAAAATCAAGAGTCGAATGTAATCTATTTTGTATTTTCTACAAGCTTGTCTTGCATATCATATCAAGAGCAATCTTACTTACCAGCTTGGATGTAACACTCTACCTTGAATGGCTCTCAGGCTTTGTACTGGGTGATATTCAGTAAAAACAAAAATCAGAACATGAAGAATAAGTTGAATTGTCCTAAACAAATTTGAAAGAGAGAAATTTTCAATCGGAAAAAATGTGTCGGAAGCAGATATATATATATATATATATATATATATATATATATATATATATATATATATATATATATATATGTATGTGTGTGTGTGTGTGTGTGTGTGTGTGTGTGTATGTATATATATATATATAAAAAGATTGTAGGTAAAAACGAAAGAAAGCGGAAAAAATAAGAAGCAAAAAAAACTGAGAGAGTGAAAAAAACAGAACGAGAGAAAGAGAGAAAGAATGTCAGAGATAGAAAGCTTGTAGCGAGAAAAAGAAAAGAAAAAGAAAAGAAAGTAAGAAACAAAAACAGAGAGAGTGAGAAAGAGAGAACGAGAGAGACCGACACAGAGAGAGAGAGAGTGAGAAAGAAAGTATGTCGGAGACACAAAGCTTATAGCGAGAAAATAAAAATAAAAATAAAAAAATGCAAAATCAGAGAGTAAGAAAGGGAGAACGAGAGAGAGAGAGAGAGAGAGAGAGAGAGAGAGAGAGAGAGAAAATGAGAGAGACAAAACGAGAGAGAGAGAGAACGCAAGATAGTGGGAGGGAGAGAGAAGAAATGATGCGGAAAAGAGAGAGACGGAAATCAGAAATAATGTCGGCGGTGGATTCAAGATGGAAACGCGGGAAAAAAAAAGAATATTAATAGCAAATCAATATGGCGGATGTCACGATCCGCTTTTCGATGTCTGCAGGAAGAGTCGAAGGCATTTTACGGAAAACGAAAAGGAGTTCTCTAGTCAAAAGACATCTGTTTTGATTATGTGAATAGCTCACTTTGCACACACACACACACACACACACACACACACACATATATATATATATATATATATATATATATATATATATATAAAATTACCCAATAAAATCCAAAATTACCTCATATGGGATGGGGATAGATCTATTTCAACCAACAAAACTACGTCAGTCTTATTCAAACCCGGTGTATAGACTATGAGGTAATTTTGGATTTTGTTGTGTCATTTATATGCTCTGTTAATATAAATGCATTGAGCTCTTTTGTGGAAAAAGGAGTAGCTGCGCTATATTGAGTCTGGTTATATATATATATATATATATATATATATATATATATATATATATATATATATATATATATGTAATACATTTTTTAAACAATTCACCCAAACAAGGCGAAAGGGCCACTAAGATGCTAGCGAGTACTGAGAATGAAATACAATAAAATAAAACCTTAGAAGGAACTGGAAACTCAATCCTAATCAGAAAACAAGACATAGACCTCTACCCCTGTTCTAATAGACCCACGAGATGTGTGAACAGGTCTATAGACGAACCCATCTACTCCTATTGAGCAGAAATAAATAAATAAACAGTAAGTTAAATTTCAGAGTACAGGCGGAGATCTTAGAAATAATAGCGTGAAAATAGACTTAGAAAGGAACAGGAAATCCAGTACTAAAAAGAAAACAAGGGATAAACCTCTACTCCTGTCCAAAAGACCGGGGAAGAATGTGAACCGGGCGATAGGTGTACCTATCTACTCCTATATAATATTCCAATTTTCAGATCTACTTAAAATAATAGGACCCGAAAAGATTAAAAGTTTCCACTATATATGGCTCTGTTCGCAAAGTATAGAACATTGTATACACAATGTCAGTAATAATCTGAATTTAATTGGGATTATATTTCAATTCAATAATAACTGTAAATAAACATAAACACACACACACACAAATATATATATATATATATATGTGTGTGTGTGTGTGTGTGTGTGTGTGTGTGTGTGATTCGAAAAACATTTCGCTTGAAGATGGAACACAGCTTGGTACTTTAATTCAATTTAATTCAAATAGTTATATTGACGTTTTCGGCTCTTGTTTTGAAACATGAGAACTCTTATGTAGCGATGGAATCATGTTTTTAAATAAATAATTATATATATATATATATATACTACACACACACACACACACACACACACACACACACACACACACGTGGCTTACGGACTAAACATGCTGAAACACCGTTTCCATACAATAAGTCCCCGCTGTCTGTTCTGCCATCCATTTAAACAAACTCGTCAGGTAGTTGACTTGTTGCCTTCCCGTATCTTTCTTTCTCTCAATATGCCCCGTGAGTGTTAAGTTTTCCAAGCCACCTTTCCGCATTATGTGGGCGAGGAATTTCAGCTCTCTTTTCCTGATTCTAAGTAGAAGTGTTTTTTCTGTGGCCATTTCCTTTAAGACTTTCTTGTTTCTTACTCGCCCCGTCCATAGTATTCTCAGTATCCTTCTGTAGAACCACATTTCTAGCTTTTCCCCCAACTTTCGGGTAATTGTCGAACATTTACAGCCATATAAGTGGATGGATAACACATAACAATCCAACACTCTTTTTTCTTTGTTACTAACGAAATCTTTCCGTTTTTCAGCACCTTGTTTAGTTTTTGAGGTGCTTCTTTCGCTCGTCCAATGCCTGTTTGGATCTCGGTGTCACAATTTCCCCTCCTCTGTTAAAAAACGCTTCCCAGATATTTAAACCTCTGCACCTACTTGATGTTTATATTTCTAATTCGTAACTCGCATTGGCTTTTTTTTCTCTTACTGATGACCATACATTCTGTCTTCTTGCAGTTCGTTGTTAGTCTTTTTTTTTTCGCTTTCTTCTACCACCCTGTCTAGGAGGACGTACCATTTCCTTTCCGAGTCGGCCATCAACACAATGACATCTGTATATTGTTATCCAACATTTATTGCCATAGAAAAGGATGGATATCTCATAGCAATCCAGAAATATTTTCTTTCTTTCTAACCAAAGCATAGCTTTTGCAATGTTTCTTTCACTAGTCTAATGCGTCTTAGGATCTCATTGCCACAATTTCCCCTCCTCTGTTAAAAGACGCTTCCCAGATATTTAAACTTCTGTATCTACTTGATGTGTATATCCCTAACTCGTAACTTGCATAATTGAGATTTTTCTCTTGCAGATGACCATACATTGTCTTTCTGCAGTTGCTTCTTAAGTCTTTTTTTCGCTTCCTTCTACCACCCTCTCTAGGGAGGGGGGGCTACTATTTCCTTAACGAGTCGGCAATCAACACTGTTAAATCTGCGTATCGTATATTGTTAAGATTACACCCACCAACAATAGCTGAATTTTGGTTGTTTGTGATACGGGGATCGATATATGCATGAATTGCACTAAGTTTCGACAAGTTACATGTTAACCTTCGCGACAGCGTGGTGCATATGTAGCCAATATAACTTAATTTAATGTTGTCTTTGGACTGCGACGTGTTCTGCATATTTTATATACATGTTAAAGTTCAGTCTTTTGTGATGAAGGATATATTATTTGATGTCGGCAAATCTTTTGTATAATATTTTAATTCTTTCTTTAAAGTGAATACAGAATAATATTTTGTTATTATTTCTAAAACTTTCTCTCATGCTAATAGACGCATTTTGAATGCGTGTGATGTGATTATCGATAGATACAAATTGTGTACATTTTTAGCAAGTGTCGAGTCAACAATTCTAGAAGTTATTAGCATACAAATAAAAGAATCGATAATAAATAAAATATATTTAAATGCAAAGTAGGATATCGAAAATACAGTAGAAATCCTCATAACCAAACGTCCTCATATCTGAATTCCTCAGTGTTACCATTTAGATGTTATTGAAATACGCTACATTCTAATATTTTCTTTTCTTTGCAGATAATTGTTAGTAACTTGAAATTTCTCAACCCATAATGTTTTGCATAGAAGAAACTCAACTGGAAGAAAAAAGAAAAGAAATTCTTTCACGTTACGTCAGAAATTAGAAATTATTTAAAAAAATGGACGAAGCTCCTAATTCATTGAATTTACAAATTAACAACGATTGCAACGAAACTCTAAAACTTACTCCTGAAGATGATGCACTGAATCCTCTCACCTCGGATGACTTTAAAGAATTGGTAAATGGATATATATATATATATATATATATATATATATATATATATATATATATAAAGAAAGAACAGTAAGATATATAATCCGGTGTTCTTATAGATATTTTTATTTTTACAAAATAGTGCTCAATGTAAATTAACAGAGCATTAATATTATAAATTAATTGATTTAAAATATGGTTTTTTCCGCCATATTTTTTAAACCATATTTTAAATCAATTAATTTATCATATATATATATATATATATATATATATATATATATATATATATATATATATATAAGTGAGCATTGAAGTCCACATAGAGGCGACAGTCTGTTTCATGCTAGACTTGTGGCCTGAAGCAGACTGTCGCCTCTAAGTGTTGACTTCTATGTTCACTTTATATTTACACACGCTCTATCTCTGATATTGAGCACTTTATCCCCTAAATATAACACCTCTTAAGACTAAGTTTATATATATATATATATATATATATATATATATATATATAGAGAGAGAGAGAGAGAGAGAGATAGATATATTACTGAAGTGCCAAAAAATTAGCAACACATCAATTAGCAAAAAATTAGCAACATCCTCATGACCCTGTGTATTCCGACTGGGAAATTTAATTTATGGATGCTATTTCCCATCTAATGTTACTTTTCTTATCCAACAAATGGATCAAGATATAATAATAAATATGAAATGTCACTATAAAAACAGCCGGATGGTGAAAATAGTAGTAAAAAATTGTAATCCTTTAGAATTTCAACAAAGGTTTTACCATCAAAGATGCAGTTTATTTGCTCAAGGAAGCATGGGCTTATGCAACGCCTATGACAATTTCAAGAGCGTGGAACATTTTATGGCCCATGGAAACAAATGCAACTGAAGAGGAAAAAATGGACGAAGCTCCTAATTCATTGAATTTGCAAATTAACAACGATTGTAGAATCTGAATGAAACTCTAAAACTTGAGCTTGAAGATGATCTTCTGAATCCTCTCACCTCGGATGACTTCAAAGAATTGGTAAATGTTGTGGTAGGATCTACCTAATATGCATAGTGGAGTTCCGACCATATAAATATGGTTGGTACCGGGAAGACGAGAGAAAGGAATCAAGAGATTCAATCCAGAGACTCTGCCCGACTGCGACTCAGTCAACACATTCTCCAGGAACGGTCTTACCAGGAATATACAAAAGACTATATGTAAATATTGTGTACACTTTCTTGTTTCAATACATTTTGTTCTAAGTACATTTTGTGTGGTATTATTATTCCATGCATTAGTCAAGTTTCAACAGTAAATGAAGATGTTAATGAGTTACAAAAAGAATTCAGTGGTAGAATTGTTTCAAAAGGATTTGGTTTGTTAAGAAACAGAGGAAAAGTGAAATTCTTCCGATAATGGTAAAAATATGAAGAATGATAAAGAAGACTAGGACTCAGTAGAGAAATCTTTTGATGAGGTCATGAAATTCTTGGAGAAAAAAAAAATCTTTGTTCAGTTGTACAGAATGTAAAAGTGCACGCCATTTGCAGACATAACTTACTTTCAAAAAAATGTAGGCGAAATAGTTTGGTTTGTTTTACGGCATATCAACATCGATGGGTTATTTAATGCCGACAAAATGTTTTGTTACTGGTAATATTTTTTCCTTCAAAAATCTATTTTTGGTAATATTTTTTTTTTAAATGTATCGCTGGTAATTTTTTTTTAAATGTATTGCTAGTAATTTCTTTTTTTTTACAAAAATGTATTTCTGGTATTAAAAACTATTTTTACACTTTCATGATGTTTTTACGCCAGTTTCGGAGTTAACTATTTGCCCATGGATGGGACCCTAACAGGTGCTACCTCCCCGGGTCAGGGTGGACCTGGGAACACCAGCAATTAAGAGGAGGATCCACGCTCCTCAAAACCTACTGATAAGAGGCCTTGCTGCTGGACGTAGTTTATCGTCTTACCCAGGACACGTAATCGAAATGAGATAAGAAAGACAATTGAAAATAAAAGTTATTCAGCATTAAACATTGCAAATTAATATTTACTTTTTTGAGACACTTCATTTTTCATATATTGCGATAAATTTTTTTTGATAAGTTAGAGTTCACATGCCACATTATATTGATTTTCTAAGCATAGCTTAAAAGTGACACAAGGCCGAATGCAGGAGATCAAGCTTGCTAACCATTACGCCACGCCGGGGTGCCCAACACATGCCACATTATATCCAAAACCGTCATGATATCCGAACTATACTGAAGTTCGGATATCAGGACTACTGCGTATATATATATATATATATATATATATATATATATATATTTATACAGGGTGACCCCAAAAAACGGGAATTTTTTAAGTGCGTATTGCTAGACATGAGCAAGTGGCAACACTGCGAGACAGTGACCTTGAGCAAGTAAACATT
>CAHIKZ030004104.1:2240000-2255000 GCA_903632075.3 Acanthosepion pharaonis | reverse complement strand
ATATATGCAAGCAAATTCCCATATACATACAAAGATATCATATATCAACGTATATATCCATACATATAATACACACAGACATGGGTAGACATAAAAATGAACATATACAAACACACACGCAAGCACACACACACACACACACACACACACACACACACACACACACACACACACACACACACACACACATCTATCTATCTATCTATCTATCTATCTATCTATCTCTCTCTCTATATATATATATATATATATATATATATATATATATATGTATGTATGTATGTATTATAATAAAGAGAAAGAACAGTAAGATATATAATCCGGTGTTCTCATTAATTATTTTTATTATTAAAAAACAGTTCTCAATGTAAATCTACAGAGCATATATATCTTTGTATATCTATCTATCTATCTATCTATCTATCTATCTATCTATCTATCTATCTATATATATATATGTGTGTGTGTGTGTGTGTGTGTGTGTGTGTGTGATGGTGTGTGTGTGTGATGGTGTGTGTGATGGTGTGTGTGTGTGTGATGGTGTATGCTTGTGTGTGTGTATGTGCTATGTGTCATTGTGAGTGTCTGTTTCTTTGTTTATGTGGATGTGCGTGTATGTAGTACTGATCGGGGGAGGGCAGTGCTTTGTGACCCTCGCTATTTTATCCACATTTGCCTTTTTTTTACCTACATTTATATACCTTACAAATTAAACCAAGCGCAACTATTAAAGGATGAAATATTTTCGCGTATTTTGATGTCATTCTCGAGTTTCCTACAAATCCGTGAATTTGTTTTGCTCATGTCATGTCTCGAAAAAAAAAAAACAAGATATAAAAATCCCTGCTTTTTATCCATAATGTTGAATGTGTTAAAATTATTCAAACTTTTAAGAAGAAAAATCTGAAATCGATGTAAAAAAAAATGTCCGCTAAACATTGTCGATTTATTTAAGATGGAATGATCTATTATGGCATGTCTCTAATTTGTATTTAGATACATTGGATTTATTTTCAATTTTTCTAGTTGAATTGTTCACTTATATTGCATATAATCCATTATTGTAGGTTATAATAAAATTTTATTTTATACGAACATTACCTTCTGAAAATTGTGATGTATTAGAGTGGTGGGGGCGTATCATAGATTCGATGTGTGTCCAGGGGCCCCTTGAACCGGCCCTGGTTAGCATAGAACTTACGGTTGATTCTAGCCTTTCCAATTGTAAAATGATGAGACCTTGCTATTAATCTAGTAGTTCGCTTAAATTCATACAATCTAGCTACCATAGAGGAGAGTTGATCAGAGCAATTACCATGAAAATATTTGTTGATTTATTTAAGATGGAATGATCTATTATGACATGTCTCTAATTTGTATTTAGATACATTGGATTTATTATCAACGGACTATTAAAGGGTGAAATGTTTTCTCGAGTTTCCTACAAATCCGTGAATTTGTTTTGCTCATGCCATGTCTCGAAAAAAAAAAACAAGATATAAAATTCACTGCTTTTTATCCATAATGTTGAATGTGTTAAAATTATTCAAACTTTTTAAGAAGTAAACACTCAAGTTTTAGTTAAAGTTTTAGTTTTTGCCGTAAAATATTTTTGATTTCTTTAAGATGTAATGATCTCCAACGTATGTCTGTAATTTGCACTGAGATTTGTATTGACATTGTATTTATATATTTTCAATTTTTCTAGTTGAATTGGTCACCTATATTGCATAGGATTCCATTGTTGTACGGGACTGGGTTAAAATAAAATTTGTATTTTATATGAATATTACCTTGAATTGAGATTTAGTAGAGAGGGGTGGGGCGTATCATAGATTCGAGGGGCGGGCCCAAAACCTTTGCATCGGCCATGTGTATATATGTAAATATGTGGGCACACGCACACACGCACGCGCGCGCACACACACACACACACACGCGTGCATGCATACATACACATGTGTAAGATAGATAGATAGATAGATAGATAGATAGATAGATAGATAGATAGATAGGAAAGAATGGGATAGATAGATAGATAGATAGATAGATAGATAGATAGATAAACAGGTTGAGACAGGTATGTACAGATAGATAGATAAATAGATCTTATAGATAGATATAAACAGGGTGAAACAGGTATGTACAGATTGAGATAGATAGATAGATAGATAGATAGATAGATAGATAGATAGATAGATGTGGGTCATGGACTAGATATCGATAATATGTCAGAACATCGGAAAGATTTCATCAAAAGTGTTTTAGGCGTACCTTAAAAAACCAAATATCAGTTTTTACGCACGACACAGTTGTTTTGCAACGGGCCAAAGCACCTTGCATAGAGTAACTGCTTATTCGTAAATCAACTGCGCTGGGCATCACAGACGGATGGCAGATGAGAGAATGTGTAAGCACCTGTTTTAAGGAGAGTTCGCTCTTGGTAAGACGCACACCCAAGATACCTTTCAAAGATGCTGTTAAAAAACAACTCGAAAACTCTTGAAACTAGTGTCAAAGCCTGGGGAAAAATACACAAAGAATACGCCTGTTTGGAGAAAGCTAGCTTTTGCTGATTGCAATCTCTTTGAGGTCAAAAAGTTCGAGCATTCAAATTTGAAAAGGCCTATTAAGAAAGGTAATGTAGATTCGATCCCAGAAGATATTCAGGCTGGACTTGATTGTAATATCACCGGAAAGGTCGTTCTATCCCGTGCCTCATTTGCTTGTCATTACATGAAAATCGACAGTCTTATGTCGACTATGTCGATAACCTTCCTGGCGGACCTCCAAAGAACTTATGCCAATTTTGGGATAAAATTTGATGGTCTACCGCTGAGACGAAGCAGAATATGAAAGTGAAGATGGAGAAAGTCATATTCAATACCCTCCAAAGGAGTTTCGTGTGTTACATATGTAAAACTAAAAGAATAATATAGAAGTGAGGTTGGCAAAAGCATCTGCAATCTCCTGGACGCTCAACGCCGAAGTGACGGCTTTATTATATAAAGAAGTGTCAGTTATCAGTCAAAATCTTTGGAAGCGGCCAGATGCTTGTGTTATATCGGAGTTTTCCTTCTAGTTGGATACTTTAACGAAGTGCAAACGTCTTATCCTCCCAACCCAGGTATTTTTAAATTCCTACCCCCGTGTACATTGCCGTTGATTTCATGAAAGGATTCATTTTGCCCTGTAAAAGTTATTGTTTTTAATCACACTCCTCTCCAGTAAAGCCCCCAAGCCGACCCTGCAGCATTAATAACGGGTATCAGATTGTGCACTCGAGGGATTATCAGGATTCGAACATGCACCCCCTTTTGAAGGAGAAACCATCATTTGATCCGGCAGGACTTAACCCGCTCTGCCAGTAAGATTATACAAGGCGTCTATTTCAAATACGGATATCTACTGAAAATAACGTTTAAACTATTAACAATGTTGAATTAAAAGATCCGTTAAGTCTTTTGAAAATACATAGGTTACAGTTCAAAAGTTTGTAGTCACCCCCAGATTTAATATGTGATGAACTTGACAGAATTGTAGAAAAAATAAAAATAAAAACAAAAAAGAGCTCTTAGAGTCATTGAAAAAAAAAAGAATGGAATCAATTATCAATCTTAGACTTTGAGAAACTTTTGCGATGAATGCCAAAACATTTGTGCTGCAGTAATCAAGGCTAAAGGAGGATATTTTGACGAGAGCAAAATTTAATCATAAAATGCTTTTTTTTTTCTTTTTGTCATCATAAAATTTCTAATAAAAAATCATGTCTCACTTTTTTAACCATGTTTAATAATTTTTTTTATTTAAAGTAGAAAACTTTTGGGGCCAATTTAAATAAGTAACAGAGTTGGATTCAAACTGCAGTGCACATATATATACTTGGAAGTGTAGCATGCATATATATATATATATATATATATATGTGTGTGTGTGTGTGTGTGTGTGTGTGTGTGCGCGCTCGCGCGTATGTGTGTGTGTGTGTGTGCGAGTGGGGATCATTCAATATTGAAGATGAACATAACCAGAGGAAGAAAATTGAAATCTATGCAAGGAGAAGAAGCCAAACATTTTTTTTAGACTCGATATATTGTATTACTTTAATAGTTTATTTTTTAGTTGTTACCCATACTTAAGTAGACGCTCCCTTTATGTTTCAAACGACATATTTGGTTATTTTCGTCTACCGACCTAAATACTCAAGAAATACCATTAAAGGAAAATGTACGCCATCAGGCAGGGTTCGAACATGCGTCTCCCTTTGCAGATGAAATCGTCGTTAGAACCGTTCAGATTAATAATTCCAAATCCATTATTTTGTTCACACTCGTATAAGTTTGGATACAGCGATAGCTTCATAGTCGTGGGTAGGCCCCGTTTTGTCTCCTGGTAACCAATCTTTTTAATCCCAGCACGCCTGTGATTGCGCCATATTCCATTAGGTGTGCTGATAAATGTACGACATTACCAAATGTTGAAATGTTCTTATGGTAGGTGCGAGGCAATCCCTTCTTGGATGGGCTGAGAATTTTCAGCGCACTCTTGTACAACAAAAAAGACATGGTGGTGTACGTTAACTTTTCTTTCTTTTTTTCTTTCTGTCTGTTTGTTTGTTTGTTTGTCTGTCTGTCTATCTATCTATCTATCTATCTGTCTGTCTATCTATCTATCTATCTATCTATCTCAGTCTATTCATATCTATCTATTTTAGTCTGTTCCTGTCTGTCCGTGTGTCTGTTCTTATCTATCTATCTATCTATCTATCTATCTATCTATCTATCTATCTAATTTCTGTTTATATCTATCTGTTTCAGTCTATCTATCTCAGTCTGTCCCTATCTATCTATCTATCTATCTATCTATCTATCTATCTATCTATCTATCTATCTATCTATCTAATCTCTGTTTATATCTATATATTTCAGTCTATATATTTCAGTCTGTTCCTATCTGTCTCCTATCTATCTATCTATCTATCTATCTATCTAATCTCTTTTTATATCTATATATTTCAGTCTATTCCTATCTATCTATTTCATTTTGTTCCTATCTATCTATCCATTTATTATCTTTATATATATATATATATATATATATATATATATATATATATATATATATACATATCCATTTCCATGAACGATTAATGGCGTAACATATGGAAACAGACTTATATTTACAGGTAGAGAAAAATAGATATCGGATATAAATATGCGAAAAATAAATCTTTATACGCATGCGCACGTCTGAGTGTTTATTTATGTACATTATAGAAATATGAATTAACGTTGTTCAAGCATAAAAATACATTTTTAAAGAAAAAAAAAAGCGTTACTTTAGCGAGATTCTTCGCAAGAGGTGAACTCTTGCCGATTCTGTTACCGCTAAACATAACTTTTGCAATCGATAGCCTCTCTAATAAAAGAACCACACCACAACCAGAATGGACGCTGCGTTTCAATATGGCGCTTAACTAAATACACTGAATAGTTTTACATAGGAGCAAGGCGTGCAAGTCTGTTATCAAGTGCATCGAAAAGTATCATTAACAGCGGTAACGGCATAGCAACAAGGGGACGTAACTATGTTACTTGTACAAGGCAAATTACAAACGAGAATATCAGATGAACAATAACTGTAATTTAAGTGAGCTAACAAACTGTGAACTGCGTATCAAGTAGAAATATAGGTTCCGACGAATTTCCTGTTTTTCTTTTCTTCAATAATATATCAATTTTACGTCTTTCTTTCTTTCTTTCTTTCTTTCTTTCTTTCTTTCTTTCTTTCTTTCCCCTCTGTGTGCATGTGTGCGTGTCTTCCTTCGTATTAGTATCAGATTCGATCGTTTCATGTCTCTCCCTTTTTGTGTTTCTTTCACTCTGTCTATTTCTCTCTCTCTCTCTCTATATATATATATATATATATATATATATATAATTTCTTTTCTTTCTTTTTACTTCTATTTATCTATCATTCTGTTTTTATCAGTCTATTTTTATCTATATATATATATATATATATATATATATATATATATATATATATATATAAATATATATATCAGTCTGTTCCTATCTATCTATCTATCTATCTATCTATCTATCTATCTCAGTCTGTTCCTATCTATCTATCTATCTATCTGCCTGTCTGTCTATCTATCTATCTATCTATCTATCTATCTATCTATCTATCTATCTCAGTCTGTTCCTATCTATCTATCTATCTATCTATCAGTCTGTTATCCTTCTATCTATCTATCTATCTATCTATCTATCTATATCTATCTATCTATCTATCTCAGTCTGTTCCTATCTATCTATCTATCTAAATTAGCAGTTCGCAAACATTTCTCTGAAATAACGCAGGTCACCGATCAACTGTTTCTTATTTTATGCTTGCGAATCCTAAACTATCAGCTTTATACGACATTCCCAAAGAATTAATAAAAGGAGTTGAAACCTCCCACCAACAAAAACCAAACAACAACAACAAAAAAAAGCAAACAAAAAACAATGAGAAATCGTGTTTCGAAATGTGCGAAAATAACTGACATTTCCTAGAAAGTGACGTAAAGAATTTCGGACCAGAGTAACACCAACATCTGTGACATAATCACACCAGCAATGGTTATATAAAAAGCATGAACTGTTACAGTTCTCGATGTCTTTCGACATATTTGATTTTTTTACCATAGTCATCAGGTATTTCATTTAAACATCCTTAGGCATGAATATTTATACAATATCCGCATCTTTTCAAATACAGTCAATAAATCTACAGAATCAGTTATCTTTAGGTCGGATCAGTCAAGTGTGTTTTCTCTAATGGATATCAACGCAGAAAATGAAATTGGAGAACCATGTTCAAATTCTGTTGCGTCCACTTTCGTACAGATGCCATTAGAAAAAAAAAAACACGCATCCGTCTATTTTCCCCCCAGTTATGGATTAAATAGCGGAGATGCCTGAACACTCTAGTTATTACTACAACCGGTCTAAGAGAATAATCATTTTGAATATTAAATCGTGCAGAAGGAAATGGATAACCACAGTACGGTGTTTCTCAAGAATTCTTGTAAATTCTCAGATAATAAGGAAAAGTAATTTGCGGAGAGATATGACAGCACGCATCCTGAAAGGACACAGTATTGAGAAGAAAAAAATTCTATCACGATAGACTTTGGCGCCAAAAGTATCACGTGTCTTAGCAAATCCCTCTTCAATCCGTTTCGACCCTAAATGGATACAACATTTAATTTATCTTGGATCTAATATTATATTTATGGCAGCTATCGCGCTTATCGTACTGTGATGGTTAGGAACAGGTTTCCTTAGCCATTTTGATATTGCAATGACTTCGATCCTCACTGGGTGCCATATATTTAGACATGTGCTAAACTACGATTAGTAAATGAACATATGAATTAAAATATTGCGACTACCGCAGCACGGTAATGGGAAAGCTGATTTAACAGGCATCTTTGAGACTGTAGTTATTGCCAGGTTTTCTGGGTGCTCTTCTGCTCTGGCCTCGTGCCAGACGAAGCAGAATTTACTTACAAATTATTCGCCTGCTGTTTTGTATTCTTTAGGAAACTAGTGCTAAATCCAGTTGTATTATTTAGTAATGGTATCCAAAAAAGCCGGCATTTATCATAATTTAGTCTGGCAAACGGACAAAAATTCGCGGTACTAGACGAAGGAGAAACAATCCACAACGGTAATTATCTGCGAGAAGAGATTACTAGCAATGTTTCTAATATATATATATATATATATATATATATTACATCGAGCCCAGAATAATCATCAACAGAATGCAGAATGCACTGGACGGCTGTTTCATCCAACATTTGCGACTCATCAGGAATGCGCATACACCAACGAGAATCGAACTCGGACCGTTTCGATACAAAGCAACCACCATACCAACTGTACCACGGTGACTCGGTGACGAAGACGACACAAAATAGACTCGATATAGCGCCGCTATTCACACAGTTCCGCAGCGATACTCATCCAAGTATACGGATAACTTCGAACAGTGCCCCAAGATATATATATATATATATATATATATATATATATATATATATATATATATATATATATATATATATATATATAAAAAGCTGTCTGCGTGCAATCTGTGGAGTTAAGCTTCAAGATAGGACATGTAAGGTAGACCTGTTTAACAGGTGTAATATTGGAGGAATCGAGATTTTATATACAGTGTAACCCGGATATAAGAGAGTTGTCGGGATCAGAGAAGAAGTTTCTTATATCCGGGTTTTTTTTATATCTGGGTTTGGTTTATTTTTTAGGTAAGTATGGGAAACACTTTGGGACCAGAGAAAATCTCTCTATATCCGGGTTTTTCTTATATCCGGGTCTCTTATATCCGGTTACACTATATATATATATATATATATATATATATCTTGGGACACTGTTCCGAATTTATCCGTATACTTGGATGAGTATCATATATATATATATATATATATATATATATATATATATATATATATATATATAAATATATATAAAGCTGTCTGCGTGCAATCTGTGAAGTTAAGCTTCAAGATGGGACATCTAACGTAGACCTGTTTAACAGGTGTAATATTGGAGGAATCGAGACTTTTATCATACAGTCTCAGTTACGGAGGTCTGGTCATGTCTTGAGAATGTCTGATGACAGGATACCCAAGATCCTAATGTACAGCCAGTTAGATCAGGGCTACAGGAATGTAGGACGCCCATGGCTAAGATACAAAGACAAGCTGAAAAGTAACTTGTCAGCAGTCAATATACCATAACACCCTTGAGCGGGTAGAATGGAGATCAACGTGTTTTTTAGTGGACTCAGCAATTTTCAATCTGCTTGTCTGAATCATCTTCAAGAAGCGAGAGCAAGATCTAAAAGGTCAGCCAATCTAACAGTGATCTCATCCCACAATCCTCACACTTGCTCCATATGTGGCCTCCATTGTAAATCACTAGCGTGTCTTAAATGCCACTTAAGATTATCGCACAAACTTTCATAACTGAATCAATATGCTGTTAGATCCTCATACGTCGAAACCTATGGGAGAGTCCATTATATATATATATATATATATATATATATATATATATATATATATATATATATATATGCTTAATTCCCCCCATGTTCTCCACCGCCTTAACAAGGACATATGGCACAGTGGAAAAAGGTGTTAGTTAGATCTAGTGACAGGACCCAAAGAGTGTGAGTTCAATACCTGGTTAAGGCAGTGGTGAATTTGGAGAAGAGAATTAACAGGAGATAACTGATAACTGGTATCCATTAGACATGGCACGTGGAACTAGAACAGTCTCTCTCATTGAGCGAAATAAAGGGCTCAGTTCGGCATTCCAACCACCTGAAGAAGCCCGGAGCGTACAACGACTGAAACGTTGTGATAAATATGGCGACAAAGATGAGGACAATAATCCGAATAATGTAAAAAGTATATTGCAGTTACACATTAACTTAAAATATTCATAATCACGGATCCCATAACCTATTAAAATCGTAGATACACTTCATGTACTGCAGCCATAACAGCTGTGGATGCATCTAGGACAAGAGAACCTGACAGTCCATCTATCTTCAGGTTTATTTTGAATTTATGATGTTCTTTCTCCTAAACTTCTTGTCACCTTAAGTCCGTGTCTTTCCTACTATTTAATCCATATCTTGGGGGAATCTTGTTTCTTTCAATGGCGTTATTACGAAGGTAATGAAAAAAAACACAGAATTTAAACTCGGCTTGTACATTCTAGTATACTGAAGAGTTACCTTACACATATCTTGGAATATTGCCGGCATATATTTCTTGACGACGTAATAAAATTTCAGTTGCACAACCAATTTTTGCAGCTGCTTTATTGCTACAACTGTGCCAGATTAATCAGACCCCTGAAGGTCACATGATAAGAATTCGATAATAGACCCCTGACCCACTAATTAGGCATCTACTGGATCTCTACAGTATAATCAATTGTTAGAAACAATTCAGTTATAGTAGGCCACTCAAAGCGCCATCTGCGGCCTTTTTGGAGAACTATTCACATGAAATTCAAAGGCGTGCTCGTAATGATATGCAGATTAAACGCGGTATATTGTAATTTAAGAAGATTTTGTGTTGAATCTTAATATTAACGTTAATAACAGTAAAGAAAGATGTACAAAATCGAGAGAAGAGAGAAGGGTAGAAAAAAGAACAAGACAAGATTAACCCTAGGTGTGTCCAGAGGAATGAGAATAGCCTACATACGCGGATTAAGTAAAGAGTTTAGGTCGAAATTCCATGAAGGGTATTAGGATTGAGAAGCATCTGATGATTATTGGTTGATTTTGTCAAGCGGCATATCAACATCTCTATGGGTTATTTAATGCCGAAATCTAAATATTTGGAACACAATTTTATGGCTTCAACTAAATATATTTTGAACGCAATTGTATGCCTTCAAATACACATAAAATGTATTGTTGGTTATTTTACTATAAATATGTATTGTTGGTTGATTGATTTTGTTTAGCGGCATATCAACACCTCTATGGGTCATTTTACTATAAAAATGCATTTTTATGCTTTGACAGTGTTTTGATTTTTGTTTGTGGAGGGGGATAAGTATTTGTCTATACCCAGTCCGATGACATACAAAATAAAAAGATAGGATTGTTCAGCGGCTTTCAGCCTCTATGAGTTATTTAATGATGAAATCTAAATTTTCTGCTTTCAACTACATATATTTTACGCATAATTTTATCCTTTCAGGTTAAAATTATGTTGTTTTTTTTTTAGATTTTGGGGGATGGATGGGGGTCACGTTTTTTCCCCTAGCTGGCACCCTAACAGTTGCTACTACCCCGCGTCAGGGTGGGGACCTGGTAACAAGAGCAATTAAAACGTGGTTCCACGCTCTTCAAAACCTCCCAGTCAGATGTCTTGCTGCCGGATGTAGTTTATCATCATGCCTAGTACTAGCGATTAAGAGTTCGTTCCACGCTACTTAAAACCTCACGATGAGTTGCCTTGCTTCCTGATGTATTTTATCGTCATACCCAGAACGTTAAGAAAAAATAAATGCAAATTGGGTAAAAATATAATATATGAAATTAAGAGAACTCAGTTAACTTAAAATAATTAACCAGGAAATAGAAAAGAAAATTATGAGACTCTTGAGAAATGAAAGTACCCTGAGGACCTGATGTAGAAAGATAAGGGACAAGGCTACCCGCCAAGATCATGCTGAATTGCATTAAGTCGTTGTTAGAATATCTGTGGAACACATCTCGAGGCGGTGTAATGGTTAGCGCAAACTTGTCTCGCTAGAACAATTATGTCTGAGTAGTGAGTTCGATCCTCACTGGATGTCCCATACTTTCGGCCTTGTGCCACGTCTAAGCCACGCTTAGAAAATAATTGGTTGGGCACATCGACGTGGTGTAATGGTTAGCAAGCTTGTCTCTCTAGAACAATTACGACTGAGTAGTGAGTTCGCTCCTCACTGTGTGTCCGATACTTACGACCTTGTGCCATATCGAAGCTACGCTTGGAAAATGATTACATCTTTATCTTGTTAAGTGAGTTGGGATCTTAAAGAGATATATGACTCCTTACACAATATGGGGACCAACACGGGAAAGGTGATTAGCTTGTTTTGTAATGAAGGTATATTTATGTCAGAGATTGTGGCTAGCTAAGTTGAAGTATAAGACAGATGAAGACAAGTCTTACCTATTCTTCATTTTTCTCCTTGTACCATATTTATTCGTACAATAAATATGGTTGCTACGGCTTCCGGAATAATGCCATCTTTTATGCTTACGATCATCTTATGTTGTCTATACGGGTTCTCGTTTGATCACCGAAGTTAAGTAACATCGATCTTGGTTATGACTAAGAGTGGACGCCGCTCTGGAATATCAGAGACGCTTTTTTAATGAATATTCTTGTCACGTAAATTATATTGGCGCAGAAAGCGAAATGAGTTGAAATGCCGGCCTAATCTCTTGTGTACACTTTCAGACACAGTATCTTTTCTCCACTGACGCCCCAGATATGGGTTAACAAGCTAGCTTCGTCACGAACACTGACCGTTGATTATATCAGAGAAAAAAACTCTTGACTTCAGTCCTGGAAGCAATCCGTCCAGAGTGACCATGCATAACATTTGCATACAGATATTGTAATATTCTACAACGTAAAGTACAAGTTAATTCACACCAACAACAAATAGCTTCTCTGATATTCCAGAGCGGCGTCCCATCTTAGTCATAACCAAGAACGATGTTACTTAACTTCGGTGATCAAACGAGAACCCGTATAGACAACATAAGATGATCGTAAGCATAAAATATAGCTTTATTCCGGAAGCCGTAGTAACCATATTTATTGTATAAATAAATATGGTACAAGGAGAAAAATGAAGAATAGGTACGGTTTGTCTTCATCTGTCTTTTACTTAAATTAGCTAGCCACAATCACTGACATAAATATACCACAGAAATTCTTGTACCAGAAGAACACATTCTTACTTACCATTCTTACTACAGCTATCATAATATCTAATAGACTATTAAGTCCTAACTAGTCCCTCTGTGGATAGTTTCTCGCGGGTGGAGATAAAATAACAAAATGCTTTCTAAGCGTAGCTTAGATGTGGCACAAGGCCGGGAGTTTGAAGTTTGAAGTGGAGATCAAAATTACTACTCAGTCGTAAATGATCGAGCGAGATTAGCTTGCGGACCCTGACATCACGCCGATGTGCAGTCGATACCCGGACAACCTCGCGTAACCTTACTGCTTTTGTAGATCCCAATACATTTGGATATTATATATATATCTTTACAACTTGCATTTATTTATTGTTTGAATTTTAGCCTCGATATTTATTGACTTAAGTAATTTTTTTTTTTCATTCTATCTAAATTCGAGAAAAACTTAAAGTCTTGTTCCGGTTGCTGGGTCCGGATTAATTTGGATAAAATTTTGACTGTAAGAATGTTTGAAAAATGAAATGAATCATTGTCGTGGGCAAGGAGGGGGGGGTGAGAGACGCGAAGTTAAGACATCGTTCCGGATGGAAGAGTTTTATTCGTGTCTTTTTCGTCCGCGCGACGTATTTGTTTCTTTCCCTTTTTTCCTTGTTGTTGTAGTTCATTTCGTTTTATATTTATATATATATATATATATATATATATATATATATATATATATATATATATATATATATATGTATGTATGTATGTATGTATGTATTCGTTTATATTTCCTCACTGTTGTAATTTTATAAAATGTCCAAAAGATTGTAAAACAAAATGACGAACTATTGGCTAAGTTTTCTTGAGAAAAGAAGTTCTTGAGAAAAGTATAAGTGAAAGGTGCAGCGATGCGGAAAGGAAGAAGGGAATTGGCATCGGTAAAAAAGGGGGGAAAAAGTCGAAGAAACGGAGTGAGGGAAAAAGAGAAACATTGAAAGGATAATAAAGATGGAGATATTAGTGGGTGGTGGTGGGGGGTTAAGTAGTCGGCTTCCTTATTAAGTTATTCGTCTTACCTAGACAGAGAGTCAAGCGGGAATAAACTGCAATATAGATATGAGCAGAGTGAGAGTGACATGAAGATAGGTAGATAGACAGACATACAGATAGATAGATAGATATGAACGGACTGAGATAGATAGATAGATAGATAGATAGATAGATAGATAGATAGATAGATAGATAGATAGATAGATAGATATGAACAGACTGAGAGAGAGAGAGAGAGAATGACAGGAAGAGATTTACATAGACAGTCAGACAGATAGATAGATAGATAGATAGATAGATAGATAGATAGATAGATATGAACAGACTGAGAGAGAGTGACAGAAAGAGATTTACATAGATAGATAGATAGATAGATAGATAGATAGATAGATAGATAGATAGATAAGAAGAGACTGGGATAGAATAGATAGATAGATAGATAGATAGATAGATAGATAGATAGATAGATAGATAGATGTGTAATTATGAACAACTTGTGTTTTTATATATATATATATATATATATATATATATATATATTTGTAGAGTGGATAAATGAAACGGCCAAATATACGCTGGCGTGTACGCGTGTGCTGGTGTGCATACCCAGGAAAGCAAATAAATAATCGTTAAATTCATGCATGAGTTATAAACGTAATAGTGTTCATTGCGCTTATACAGAGCAAATATATCTATTCAATAATACATATACCTACGTTTTTTTGGGCGCGCGACTAAAATTTCGCTGGGTAGTATCCCAAAACGGAGGTACACGTATATGTACATTATATATATATATATATATATTTGTATAATTAGGCAGCAATCCTTCCTTTATGCATGTTTCATTAAAAACGACCGACAAGGTACTACTGTTGAGCTTTTTATTTAATTTTTCTTGTGTTCTGACAAGAGATTTCTTTCTGGACAAAGAGTGTGTAAGAACTGTCCAATGTTTGTCCAGAAAAGAAATCTCTTGTCAGAACACAAGAAAAAAAAACAAGAATAATTTTGTCGGTCGTTTTAATGAAACATGCATATATATATATATATATATATATATATATATATATATATATATATATATATATATATATGCATGTCTCATTAAAATCGACAGACAAGGTACTACGGTTAAGCTTTTTTAAGCTTTCTTTTCTGGACAAAGGTTGTGTAAGAACTGTCCAAATGTTTTATAGTTCCGAGCGCTTTCGGCTATACCTTTAGCCATTATCAAGGATGATTCGATTTTATAGCGTAATTTACGGTGTCCATTTTGTGTATATCTTAGATACCTATTTCCGCATTTACAAACGCATTCTATCCGATACTAAGCACACTTCTCCTATCCACATTTTAAGCAGTATAAAAACATGCATACATACATATGTGTGTATGTGTATGTGTGTGTGTGTTTGTGTTTGTGTTTGTGTG
>CAHIKZ030004104.1:2217500-2237500 GCA_903632075.3 Acanthosepion pharaonis | reverse complement strand
TGCAACTGCGTCGACGGACGCAGGTCCTTAACGTGACGGGGCACACCGTCGACCCGTACCGCCTGTGGCTGATCACCTCAGTGACGCGTCCGATTCCGTATTTCGTGGTGCACTTGCTGTGCGGATTTTTAATCCAGACGACATCGCCTTTCTTCAGCCTCTCTCCGGTTACTTTCAGTTCCGTCAGTGGGTTGGTTTCTATGCCCTTCACTCTAACGTGGTACCTGCAAATGTGTCTGCTGGCGCCGTAGAGGTGAGACATCATCCTTCGGGGTCACGTTGTATAAGTAGACCGCCTCCAGACACCGTGCAGCCCGTCCTGGCTGCGATGGTCTTGACGGTCCTGTGGTTCCGCTCGATGATTCCATTTCCACTCGGTACGTGGGCGCACCGGAACCGTAAGTGCACTCCCCAGCCATCCGCAAACTTCTCGAACTGCTCGCTGGTGAATGCGGTGCCATTGTCGGTTAATATCTCCGTTGGGGGGCCACGTTCAAGAAAGATGCTGTTTAACTGATGGATGATAGTGGCTGCATCTTGCCGACGCAGCAGTCGCCATATCGCAAACCTGGATGGACCACAATCAATGAGTGTCAGGAAATGCTCGCCGTTGTGGTGAGTAACATCTATCGCCAGCCGGCTCCAGTGGTTCCTCACGCTCAGCTGCCCTTTCTTCCAGCGAACGGGTGCTGGGTCTATAGACTGGCACGCCACGCAACTTCGACCACTCTCCTGACCTCTGTCTTTTGTACCCTGGGTCAACCAACTTGGCGAAATACAGTGTCCGCTTGACCAGGGTGCCCACTTTGTTGGTGGACTGCTTTGATTTGATTAAATCGAACGGGACTCACGGACGCAGCGCAGGCTGGTTGCACGGGCTCAATGGCTTTCTTTAGCGGCGTCAAGCCACCTTTGCGGCACCTCGTTAAACAATCTGCTTTGTTGAGGCTAGATTTGACCAGGACACCTCCATTGTCAGTGCGTACTCTTGCACTAAATTCACGATCGTGTCGAGCCGTCGTCGGATAAGCATCTCGCTGGTGGCTTTAGTCCGCACCCTGGCCCTCCCGGTCAAGGTATCAGAGATCCACCGGCAAACGCAAGCGGAATCAGTGAACAGACGCAGGGTGGTCGACTTCCCAGAGGATCGCCAAATTGATCCCCCTGATGACAGCATCGAGCTCCGCTAGGTTTATGTGCTGGGGTCCCTTTCTGGACGTAACCAGCAAGCATCTTCTACCACGGCTCCATCGTGAACTATCGATACGCCGGTTGCAAGAGAGCTTGCGTCAACCCACACACAGAGGTCTTGGCTGTCAACGCACCATCTGCCCCGCGCTGGGTCTTCCTTGCGTACTCTCTGCGAGGACCTCCTTCATCATGGTGTTGAGAGGGGCGTCGTGAACTTCGTCATCCCATCCAGTGGTGACGTCAGATGCTCTCCGCTTGATAAACGCCACCGCAACACGCAGCCAGCCACCTACAGGAAGGTGTCAACTAACTTGCCGCACAAAAGGAAAAATATGCTTCGCCGCGTGACAACAGAGGGCATGTCTGGGAGTTCGTTTCCCCGTTTCCAATACAGGACGTTATCTTCTCGCCAGACCTGCAAACCAAGCACCCGTGCACCATCCTGTAGTCTCTCGGTTCCTTGCTGAGGAGGCCAAAGTTGTAGAGATGCTCTTCACGCGCGCCGCAGATACGACTCCTCGTTCACGTACACGTCATCAATATATGCAGATGTTGCCCGCTGTATGCGCTCATCCTTCGTTAGAATGGCGTCAACAATCATCTGCATATCGATGGCGCCACATTGAGTCCAAACCCCATGCGGGTCAGGCAATACCGTTGCCCTTGATAACACGGTTTGATAGGGCCACAGTGATTGGTGCACACGCACTTGAAGGTATGCTCTGCGAAGATCCAGCACAGATACATTTGATCCTGCTTGTCGCCATTCCCTTAGCTTCTCGGTACACGTCCGCGCGGGCAGTAAAAAAGGTCCACGTGCTCATTCAGTTCTCGATAGTCGAGCACCGGCCTCACCTTTTGTTTGTTGTGCTGGAGAACCGCCATTAGCGGGATCAGGCCCTTTTGGGGGCCCCAATTCCTTCTCTGGATAAGGAACCAACCACCGTTATTAATCCAGGCTCGCAATTCCTTGTCGTACTCCGCACGAGCTCGCGGGGGATCTTTATACTCCGCACACTGTTGTGCTGTGCTTCTGGCGGTTGATCGTCTGACCATTTCAAGATACCGTCCAGACTTTGTGCGCTGGTCGAACTCCGCACGAAAGTCAGGCCGTTCCAGCCCATTGCTGCACCTAGAGCTAGACCTGTTTCGTGAAACGCGCCCGACCCTCTTCGTCAACACGAACACCACCCAATTTTTTGATGACGTCCATTCCCAGGAGCAGATCATAGCCGAGCAGCCCTCCGTCCACGACCAGGGCTTGTACAGCTACTGCAGGCCCATCGCCGATGCTTGCGCGGATGACGCTCACCCACAAGAGGTTAGCGAGCCCCCGCCAACAGTCAGAACTGAATATTTTCTTGTCCCACGTGTCACAAATACCTTTGCGCACAAGGGTCTGGGTGCGCCGGGTGTCAGCAAGCGCGAAGCGCTCACGCCCAATCCGCACGCTCACTGCGGGTAGCGCCTTGTTCAGCGGCGATCTGGGAGAAGACTGGCGCTGTAGCCTCCCCTGCCCGTTTCCCCGGACAGCTTCTGCTACGTGGCCCACTTTGTCGCACCTGTAGCAACGCATACGTCCTCCGTATCCTTCGCACGGCTTCGGCAGTCTTTGGAGAAGTGGTTCAGTCCGCCACACTTATAGCACCTTATGTCCTCAGTTGGCGGTGCGGGTGCTTCCATAGCTGCTGAGGCCGGCTCCGCGTCATCTTTTAGAATATTCCGGCTCTGGCCAGTAATTCGTCTAGCCCCAGCTCATTGAGCCTTGACGATGCTCGTAGCAGTCGACTTGCGTTGTCTGGGAGTCCTGCCAGAAAGGCGCATCCTAGGATTTGGTCGCTTGCTCCACCGAACGGTGCGGCCCTTCTCAAATCGGCCAGAAAGACATCTACTGTTTCATCCGGTCCAAGCCGTCGTTCGGTAAACTGCCTCCAGGCGACAAAGGGTCCGGCACCAATGCTGCGTATAGAGCTTGTTTTATTTCCTCCAAGTCTGCGTCATCCCTTAGCTGCTGATACACAGCGTAAGCCCTTTGGTGAGTCTAAGAGGGATAACCAGTGCGGGATCTTTAATTTTACACAGCCGGCAGACCCGCTCGGCCTTTTCCCCACCACTCGACCACAGACGGGCCAGCGGGGGGAGCCGTCGAACTCTGGTATTAACTTCAAGTCGAATCTGTCCATGCTGTAATAATTGCCGAAATAGCTTGTAGCAAAATGAGTCGACTTAAACAGTGTAAGGGACGCAACTCTTTCCGTCTGAAAATGTCTGCAACGCAAAAAACGATGTACACAAGCACGGGTGAAATGTTGGTCTGCCAATGTCTCCAAGCAACCTGCTTTTATGGAGCCCAGACACACCTCATTAGCATGTGTGTAACGCGACTTTGCGTGACTGCACGAGACCGTGAATATTAAAAGTCACGGACGCCATTTTGAATCTTTTCTTTCCTTTCTCAACCCACAGGCCAGGAAGATGCGAGAACGTTTGCGAGGTAGGCCGTTTCTATTTTCCCCACTATATATATATAAGTGAACACTGAAGTCAACACTCAGAGGCTGTTTCATGCTAGGCAGAATCGCGAGATTCGCAGCCTGACGATTGCCCCTAACATGAAACAGCCTGTCGCCTCTGAGTGTTGACTTCAATGTCCACTTTTACATTTATATTTACATACGCTCTATCACTGAGATGGAGCAATTTATTCCACAAATATAGCACACCTTAAAATATTTCTTCATATATATATATATATATATATATATATATGTGTGTGTGTGTGTGTGTGTGTGTGTGTCCATTCCCTTTATATTCTATTGGTGATGATAAGTTCTACTCAGAGTTTTCCCCAGAACGCTGACAATGGGAAACGTGAGAATTCTTACCTGATCAATACAGTAATAACTTCTCTAAGTCTAGGGTTAACTTTTATCTATCCTACCTGTCCTCATAATATGCAACGCTTACACCTTCCAAGTGCGCCCTTATATCATCCTCATTTAGTACACCTTTACCTTGAGAGAGCGCCCTTTGGATATATATATATATATATATATATATATATATATATATATATATATATACTACTGTTATTAACGCATTGCTCTTCAACTATGAATTGAGCTCTTTTAACCACTGGCGTATTCCGTATAAAAACGCTAAAATTTCCCTTTTATTCGTTACCGTGCGCCGATAGCGTAGGAGTAGGATCTCTGACTGATGCCAAATAGGCCGAGTTTCGATCCCGTTCTTCTCTTAATTGCTGATGCTCCCAGGTCCACCCTGACCCGGAGTAGTAGTACCTGTTAAGGTCCCAGCTATGGGCAAATAGTTAACCCCCAAACTTGGGTCAAAACGCTATGAAAGTGTATAAAATAGGTTTTAATACCAGAAATACTTTGTAAAAAATTAATAGCAGAGAAACATTTTTGAACAAAAAAAATTATTACCATTAGCACATATTTAAAAAAAAAATATTACCAGCAAAATAATTAAAAAAAATATATATTAGCAATATTATATTTTTTGAAAAAAAAAGACAAAAAAAAAACATTACCAGCAAAAAAAATCTTGTCGGCATTAAATAACCCATTGAGGTGTTGATATGCCATAGAACAAACCAAACCAAACCAAGTCTATTATTTCAACCATTTCTTCCTTCATCTCGACATCAATTCCTCATTTCAGCTTCCTTCTCTTTCTCATATATCATTTTCTTTCTGTTAACATTTTCCCCCGACTTTCTTCTTCACTTCCATCTCTCTCATTCTTTTGACCGCCATTATGCAAATGGCCTCCAACATTTTCTGCTTTTACCGTCGGCCAGACATCCAGACAATGGACACGATGTCTGCAAAGTACTCACAGATGAAGAGGTCATCGAAAAGCATTGTCTCGTTGCTTTTGATCGGTCGTGGACTTACATAGACGAGAATAGTCGAGCCAAAAGCTGGCTTGACCTCAGCAACAGGTCGTGGCTAGACCGAGGCTTCGTCAAGAGGTTCAGTTAATATGCAACATCACTTCAGATTAGTCGCCGATGTTCTCGCCACTTTTAAATCTTGTATCTTTTTTTTTGTTTTGTTTTTGTTTTTGTTTCGTGATGGCCGTCAATGAAAAACAAACACATCTCACAAGCTGTCCAAATCGGGGAAAGCAGCAAACAAAAAGAAAAAAAAATCGATTTTTGTATCGAAAATGGTGAGAAGGCGGGAAAGAAAGTAAATTGAAATGGTAACTCCGTAAAAATGTGTAACGAAGGAAATGTGATAGGCTGGGGAGTTGAGACAGGAAAGGGGTGTCAAATCGAACACGTATGATAAAAAAAAGGAGAGTAAACACTTATGAAATGCTATGTACTGGGGATTAGCTAGAAGAGGTTAGAGTGAAGCAAATATTTAGCCCGAAAAAGCAGAATGAATGAGATTAAAATTTAAAGGACGTACATGAAAACAGAGAATGTAGAATGTCTGTCCATTTGCTGGGTTCAATCCAATGATTGACCTCGACTATTTTCCAATATCGCCATTAATTTTGAATTGCTATAATTCTTACATGTATGACTCAGTCTGGTTTAGTTTGTTTGGATTATTGGTTATACGCGATATCAACCTCAATGGGTTATTTAATGTCGACAAAGATTTTATTACTGGTAATATTTTGTTTTGTCAAAAATCTATTTCTGGTAATAATTTTTTCCTTCAAAAATCTATTGCTGGTAATAACTTTTTTTTTCAAAAAAAGTATTGCTGGTAATATTTTTTTTCTCAAAAATGTAATGCTGGTATATTTTTTCAAAAACGTATTGTTGGTATTTTTTTTTTTATAAATGTATTGCTGGTAACAGTTGTTTTTTTTTTCTTCAAAAAATTATTGATGATAATAATCATTTTTTACAAAGTATTCCTGGTATTAAAACCCATTTTTACCCGTTTCGGGGTTAACTATTTGCCCATAGCTGGGACCCTAACAGTGTTCTCAAGTCCACCATCGGTCAGGGTGGATCTGGGAACACCAGCAATCAAGATGGGGGTTCAACGTTCCTCAAAACCTGCAGATCAGTAGGCTTTGCTGTTGGACGAAGTTTATCGCCTCACCCAGGACGCGGATGTAGTTTATCGTCATATCCAGGACGGGACTCAGTCTGGTAAAAATTTAAAGCAATACTCCACACACACACACACACACACACGCACACACACACGCACACACACACACACACATATATATATATATATATATATATATATATATATATATATATATATATATACAGACACACACACTGACACACATAAACACACATATATACAATATACACATAGACACACACGTAACCAGGCAGATACACACACATATACACCATATACACTGAGACACACATATACGCATATAGAGATACCCAGGTATGCACACACACAAACATATACACAGAAAGACACCGACACACATACAGAAACAAACATACGCACACATATACACAAGGTTAAAAGGCCATTAACTTGGTTTTAAACAAGCCTCCAAAGACCATTGCGTCCATGAAAGGGAAAACTTAAACAAAAAAAAACCCCAAAAGACAGTTAAATATATATAGTTTCAAAATATATAATAGAGAACTGAAAGGCAGAAATATAAAATATTTGAATGAAATGTTATTCTGTACTATACTTTGATCATTTTAATCATGGAATAATAATGCACAATGAAATTTGAGCTGACTAGAAAACAATTTACTGCTAATAACTCATTCTTGAATTGCTCCCTTATTCTGTTGGTATAGTAAGCCGAAGGTTGCACATCCTTCGCATGTTCCACCAAAATCTTACCATAACCCACGTTGGGAATTATTGCTTTAGAATGAAGTTATTTAATGGTATAATTTGTGGTATACACCAACCTCCTTCGAATAGGCTAGAGTTTTCTATACTTTCATCTTCTTGAAAAGGGCTTCGAAATTAGTCATACAATTTTTTGACATATAGGGGGCTAAGATTACTACAGTTGTTTCGATATATTGTTTCAAAACATAGAGAATTGAAAGGCACAAATATAAAATATTTGAATGAAAGCTTATTCTGTAATATACTTTGATCATTTTAATCATGAAATAATAATGCAATATGAAATCTAAGCTCACTAGAAAACAATTCACTGTTTATAATTCATTCTCGAATTGTCCCCTTACTCTGTTGGTATAATAAGCCGAAGGTTGCATATTCTACGCATGCTCCACCAAAATCTTACCATACCCCACGTTGGGAATTATTGCTTTAGGATGAAGTTATTTAATGCTATAATTCATGGTATACACCAACCTCCTTTGAATAGGCTAGAGTATTCTCTGCTTTCATCTTCTTGAAAAGGGCTTCGAGATTAGTCATAAAATTTTTTGACATTTTGTAATATACTTCGATCATTTTAACCATGAAATAATAATGCAAAATGAAATTTGAGCCTACGAGAAAACAATTCACTGTTAATAATTCATTCTCGAATTGTCCCCTTATTCTGTTGGTATAGTAAGCCGAAGGGTACACATCCTACGCATGTCTCTCCCAAAATATTACAATGCCTACAGATCATTGATCTATATGGATCTGGAAGATTCCAAGCTCTATTCTGGAGAGGTGTGTTCATCTCTACAACATTAATATTCGTTTAACCATGCCATAAAAATGCAAAATGATATTTGAGATCACGTTGGTGTAGTAAGCTGAAGGGTGAACATCCTACGCATGCCCCATTGAAATATTACCATGCTACACCGGTGGGCCATGCGCCCCACGTTGGGAATCATTGTTCTAGATCGTGATTGCTGTTTGCAAGTAAGCAGCCAAGCTTAATGAGGACGTCCCGTTGGAATTTAACCTGCGAACGTTAACTGAATCCTCCTCGAGAAGGAATAACGAAAAACATTTTATAGACATGACGCGCGCTTCCTTGTTTTATTATATTTTAACTTTCGACGTCATCAGAAAAATACAATTTTCCAACTAATTAACTTTATGATCCTGATTAGAAATTAATTAGTTGTTTGAAGATCGGAGCAAATTATAAATAATACCTCAAAAGTCCTTCCGTTTCATCGCTTCCCCATTCTCCCCATTCTCCCCATTCTCTCTTGTTCTTTGTCTTAACTTTCATTTCCTCTCAATCTTTTTTTCCATTTTCCATCTTTCTCCTTTCCGTCGTCTCTACTTTTTTTTATTCGGCTCCTCTTTAATACCTTCTCCCTTCTCTTTTCAATTCATTTCTCTCTTTCTTCTTCTTTCCTTTCTCTTGTTATACCCTTTCTTTCTCTTTTCCTTACACACTCTCTGTGTCTGTCATCCTCCCTTTTCTTTCTGGTCTCTTTTCTTTTAATTTCTCTCCCCGTTCGGTGTCTCCCTCTCTTCTTTCTTTTCTTTTCTGTCCAATTTATTTCCCTTTCATTTCTTTTCCCTTTCTTTCTCCTTTCATTGGACTCTCTCTCTCTTTTTCTTTCCTTCTTTTCTTTTCATTTCCCACCCCTTTTAAATTACTCTCTTTCCTCTTTCATTTTCTTTCTTTTCTCTTCTCACTTATTCTCTCTCTCTCATTTTCATTCCACTCACTCTCATTTCTCTTATTATCTCTCTCTATATGTTCTTCATCTTCTTTCTTTATTTTTCTCGTTTTCTTCCTGTTCTATTTCTGTCTCTCTTTTCCTTTCCTTTCTAACTTTTCATTTTCTCTCCTTTTCTCTCTTTCTCCCTCCTTTCAACTGTCACAGAATTTCTTTTCATACTATCTACATCCACTTCATCTTCTTTTTTTTTACTATTCCCCCTCTCTCCTCTTTACTTTCTACCGTCTCAGAGTCCCTTTTCATAATACCCTACTTTCACTCTTTCTTCCTCTTTTTCATACCCCCTCTCTCTCATTTCTTACTTCCTCTTTTCTTCTCTCTTTTCTAATTCTCCTTTCGTTTCCTTTCACCCCCCCCTCATAAGATCTATCTCTTAGTCTTAGCTCAGTTTTCCTTTTTTCGTCGATATGCGTCTCTCCTTTCATTTCTTTCTTTCTTTCTTTCTTTCTTTCTTTCTTTCTTTCTTCTTCTTACCTCTCCTCTCTAATCTTTTATTCTCTCACTCTGTTCTTTCTTCCCCCACCGCATCTCTATCTCTATCTCCTTCTCTCCTTTCTCTTTCCTATCCGCCGTCTCTAAATCCCTTTATATGAATATATAAATTTAATATGATGATACTCAGGTGTCAGTGCCTCAAACTAGATCCTGGCAAATGATCTCTCCTCTGACTTAAACCCTCACAGATCAATGGAGAAAAGACTGACTTGTATCATTCAATCCGTCCAAAACCAACCCAATAACCTTTCATTATCATTGAGTCAACCCTAAATTTTCTCCAGTCTTGATGAACGGTTGTATTCCCAACGAAGCTTCTTGCCTCGAATGTCTGTTGGGACTCAATCGTACTCCAGACCTCAAAAGAATCTCGCATATACAAAAATCGATTTATGGCAATGTTAACGATAATATTAACCATTTCCTCTACAAGGAATCATTTGCCATTCATAAACGAACAGCTAATACTAATTTCGATTTAAATTCATATATCTTTCCCTTAAAATAATTTTTCAGGAGACCAGGTTTCTTAAGTCCAGTAACTGTTATAGCTCTTTCTACTCTATTTTCGGATTCTCTTCCTAACATTTTACTTGAAGTGGTGTGGAATTTTACCAACTTGATTAAGTCATTATTTTCTTTTTGAGTTACATGCGCTATACATTTTAGTTGTTGCCGATGTTGGTTGTCATCAAGTTGTCGAACAATCACGTGGTCAAGATAAACACTCAGTTGTGGAGCAAGCTGAGTGAAGAACTAATTCAACATTGAGACAGAGAGCTATTTATGGTGCAATGGAGCATCTCATTATGCTAAAGTGGGATAGTCCATTGCTTGGGCTGTGATTGGCTGCTGGTACCTGAGTGGAAGTATTACTATATAAATACTAGCATGATTTCTCAGTTTGCAGGATATGTATTAAGTTGCAACCTGCTTTATTTTTGTCTGCCAGCTGGACGCTAGTTGGAACTCTTACGCCGGTAAGTGCTTTTTATTATTGTTATTCTACACAAGTGATATGGTTTCTGTTATTTGGCACAGTTCTTTGGGATTCTGTATCACCAGTCCACAATCTTCAAAGAAGGATGATCTTTGGCAAGGCCCTAGGGCTTTACACACTCAAACCCTTTTTTTTTTTTACCAGTGATCTGGTTGTATACAGATGACACTTTTGAGATTGATGCTATGTATGACATCCACATGAAAGCCTTGATCTGACGAGGCTGTTTAAGAAGATCACTAGTTTTTAGTTTAATGTTTTGGTTTTGTAGTAACTTCCCCTGGAAGTTAAATTCGAGGAACACAAGATCATAGGTAGGGGTGAAGTAGACAAATTAGGTGTGGTAATGGTAATATCAGGCGTTTCCTTATAAGGAAACATTTGGCATTCATTGACCGAACATCCAGCACTACACTCAGTTGAAATTTATATAATATTTCTCTTGAAACAATTTTTTTAGGAAAACAGATTTTCCAAGTCCAGTAGCTGTTATCGCTCTGTCCAGTATTGACGGGTGTTTCATTCCTAACCTTTTGTTTGAATTAGTGTGGAATGTTAACATCGTTATTGTGTCATTATTTTCTATTCTGCTATCCATTTTAGTTGTTGCTGCTGTTGATAGTCCTCGGGTGATGTAGTTTCCGTTATTTGGTACTGTTCTTTGTGATTATGTAGTGCCAGTCCACAATCTTTAAAGAAATCTTTGCCAAGGCCACCAGGCTTTACTCACCCAAAGCCTTTTCTCACCATTCATTTTAGGAAGTGGTTGTATAAAACTGACAGTTTAGATATTTCTGAACGGGGTTGGCGCCATGCATCCATATGAAAGACTTAATGTGACAAGGCCGATCGATTGCTTGTAGGGTTCTAGAAAATACGTAATTCTTTCTGACATGATCTATCTTTACAACCGTTTGATCATACCAAAAATGGAATAATCCTGTCATATCACTTTTACCCGGAGGATATCACAGGATATAATTCAATATCAACTGATATGATTTAATATTTAATTAAACAAAATGACTAAAATTTTTTATGCAAATTAGAATTTAAATTATTTTATTTATCACTTGGCATCCTCCATAGCTTGCTTAAACTTTTTGGCTAACTTGATGAATTTTTATGAGCATTCTTAAATTTTAAAATTAAAAAAACAAATAATTTTTTCGACTTTTATATAAATATTTCTTAGAAAATAAAATTCTCGAATTTGCATTGATAAAGTCTTTCAGAGGACGAAAGGTGTCGGCTAAGATAAGTTGTCATTGTTCATATTGTGATTTTACAGACATACTCTGCCTGGAATTTCACAAATACACACATATATATATATATATATATATATATATATATATATATATATATATATATATATATATATATATTATTTAAGCAGCATATCATCATTCAAGCATGCTTCATTGAATAATATAGACATATTATGTCTATTTATTTTATAATAATCCTTTCTAGTTCTGTAATCATATTATTGATGTTAAGATGAAATGCATCAAGTAAGGCAACGTAGTTTTCTCCTACTAAAGTACAGCCGATCTCCTCCAATATCATCCACAGGAGTAAATTAATATATATATATATATATATATATATATATATATATATATATATATATATATATTGTAGCATACCTATGGATGACAATGGATATGTCTCAATTCACATAAATACAGTAGTAAATACTGTATGTTGGTCTACACTCGGAGATTCGTCTCCAGCTGAGCTGGTCAAATTCTCTGCCTCCAGGCAGAGAGGATCCCCAGACGAGGCTATCTAAGGTCAGAGTCTCGTCTCGGGAAACAGTTACCCGATTCCGTTTTATATTGGGTCAAGGGGGAATGTTTTGGCCGAGCCTACGGGCTCGGATACCCCACATTAAATTCAGCCTTGTGCCACATCTGACCGCGTGGGGTGGTTGGTAGATATCCTGCAGTTGGAGATCCATTGCGGAATCCACTTGACTCTCTTCTAGCTGTTGACTAATTCTTCTACGCGCCGCTGGCGAATCTTATACGCGTTGTACATGTCCTAAGTATTATCGTTCGTTACCAACCTTCGTTTGATTATTCTATTCAGTAATCTTCCCTAGGTTACAACAAAAATTCAGCCAGCAAAATTTATTTTTTGTTTTAAATTTGTTTTGTGACAGAAAAATGAAGAAAAATTAAAGCGACAAAAAATTGGATAGAATAACTATAAAAAAAAAAAAAAGTGAAAAAATTAGTTTTGAAAAAACAAAAAATTATGGGTCCATTGGACCCACTGGTAGATTGAGGGTTAAAGGTAGTCTCCAACTGAGAATTCAACTGAATAAACCCAACAACAGATCTTCAATAAATATGGATTTATTGATTAGGTATTTTACGATTTTTCAACATTTTGGAGGTTATTTAAAACGAGAAAATAATTTCAGAATGTACGAATCTTTTGGAGATAATGATTTTATGATAAAAGTTCTAATTAACTCATTCCCTGTTATGCAATTAATATATATATATATATATATATATATATGTGTGTGTGTGTGTGTGTGTGTGTGTGTGTGTGTGTGTGTGTGTGTGTGTGTGCCTGCGCGCGTGTCTTTGTGTACAGGGTGCGATGGGTAAACTGTGACCATTTGCTATTTTGAATTTAGCGCATGCGCCTTGTTTGCTTATGATTTTGTCGGCTGCATAGCATAATTGGGTCAGTTGGACACCATCTGTGAAAAAAAGAGCACCATGATGCAATTCACGCCGATAGAATTTTGGAAGCGGCATGCTGTTCACCTTGTAGCGAAATTTCCACTACGACCATATCAGAGTGTTTGGGTGTCCATCTGAGGATAGTGCAGAGGATTCGAAAAGTGTTGGACGATATATCCAGTCAACTTGATGGTTTTTGGAGTGATCACTAGTAATGCGACTTTATGTCTTCATTTATCTTCTCGCAGGGCCTCAGATACGGAGGCCTACATGAAATACTTTGAGGAGGTAGTGCTGCCCTGGGTCAAGAGGGTGGCTGCTGGAAGACCCTATGCCTGGCAACAGGACTCTGTACCATGTCACACAAGCAGAAGAACCCAGTCATGGCTGTCAGACAATTTCTGCGACCAGAATTCACCCGTTCCATCTAGACACCTAATTCTCCAGACTGCAAGCTCCTTGATTATTACGTGTTGGGTCCATTTGGGCGAGAGACAAAAAAAAAAAACATATTGTAATGCCAAAGTTGAACCGAAACGAACGAATATGGCAGCATTCATCAACTTAAAAAGGAGTTGCAGAAGATTCCGAAGTAGTCTGGAGGCCATGGTTGAAGCCAATGGAGATTTTTGAGTAATTTGGACGACAATTTATCCATCGCTCTCTCTCTCTCTCTCTCTACACACACACACACACACACACACACACACACACACACACATATATATATATATATATATATATATATATATATATATATATATATATATATATATATGTTAATAAATAGACATACACCCACGTTTGATATGCGACTCGAATTTCGTTGGTTACCCAATTTATCGGGCACGAGATCTCGCTTCACGAGATCTCGCTTCACGAGATAATGATGAGCGATATCTCGTGCCCGATGACCACCGAAATTCGAGTCGTACATCGAACGTAGGTATATGTGTATTTATTAACATATGTTTCTTAGCTCTGTCTAATCACACAGAGCACAATTATGTCTACACCTCTTGACTAAATTTGGTAATTATTTATTTGCGTATGCACGCCAGCACACGCGTATCCGGTCGCTAATATCTAGTTATCCAATTTACCTAACTCTATACCTATATATTTGTATATATATATTTCGAAGTTTATCCTGTATAATTTTCTCTTCCTTTTGGCTTTGTAGTAGGTTGACCTAAACTTCATAAATATCCCGTGGTCTCTGCTCTAGAAGGGTTGCCTGTGTATGCTTAAATATGCAAATGAGTGCATTAATTTATGCGTACATGTATGAATCAATTTTCATGTGTGTAGCAAATTTCGACTTCTGACGTAAAGCTAGCGAAATGCAAATAGCGTGAACACGGTTCGAATCCTCATCCAGAAATAGTCAAATTCTTAAACGCAATAAATGAACGCGGGTCTAATTAGTGAAATCTTTCCATGAACAGATCTGACAGACACAAAATACAAGATGGCGGTGGGAGACGCCGGAAGTTGAACACTGGCACAGCGAGAATCATGTAGGAAAGAAAAGAGTTTTAAATTTGGAATATTAAAATAAAATAAAATAAAGTAAATAAATAAAATTTTGATGTAGTTCCTTTTTTTTTTTTTTAGCTACGGGAAGCGGTTGGAGAAAAAAAAAAGTGTCGGCTCGGGATATGACGAACCCAGCAATTAACAGAACAGACTAATTAGCAAAACACAATTAAGGAGTTGATTTCAACCAGAGATATAAAACAAAAAAAGGACAAATGGAGAACAAATCACAATTAACTTAAATGAAAAGAGAACAATCAAAAAGTGAAATAAAAAAATGAAAGAAAGCAACAAAAAACAATTATTTATTTAAAAGAATTAACAAACTAAATGCTTAATAAGAAATAACATTCGATATGGAATAAAAAGAAAATGCAATTAATTTATTGATTAAAATAATTATAAAACATATAAAACTACGTAATATAGATGTCATTATTACAAAGAAAACATTAATACCTGTTGCAAATATTAATGTATACTGTATTGTCTGTACATTAGACGCACCCTTTGATATTCACCCATTTACGGTCCAACCCCACTCGAGCTAAAGTACTACAGAGCAACAAGTATAGTTTCTAGGGATCTGTGGCAAAGATAACAGTTAATCTTAGACTTGAACAGGTTGTTCGTGTCCTAAGTATTATCGTTCATTAGCAAACTTCGTGTGATTATTCTCTTCAGTAACCTTTCATAGGTTTCAACATACTATATATATATATATATATATATATATATATATATATATATATATATATATGTTAGTGCCATTTTCCGTTTAATCTTGAAACAGTGAAACAGACTGTCTCTGTTCTGTGTTGACTTCGGTGGCATTCTTTAATATATATATATATATATATATATATATATATATATATATATACATATGACGTCTCACATTATGAAACAATTATTTTAAGACATTTTTATGTTTATACATTCTATTTTATAGATATAGTAAATGCTCTGTACGTGAGAGATTCATAGAAGATTGAAGTTTAAATACAGTAAATTTGACCTTGCTATCCGAACGCTCCTCTGTAGCCAAATCGGTAAAGGCACGTCAAGCTAAGTGACGGTTCCGTATAGGATACAGGTTCGAATCCTGTCGGAGGACGAATATTTTCTGTGAAATTTTCTCAGTCATTCAGGCCGGTAAATGTTAAATATTGTTTATTATAAACAGAGCATTTACTTAAATATTTGTATCTATAAAATAATGTATAAACATAAAATGTCTATAAATAATATATATATATATATATATATATATATATATATAAAGTAACATTTCAATTGAAAAAGCTAACGCATTGACGTTAGTTGAAATAGTCTATACTATGAGGTCATTTGGGTTTTCTGTTATATATAATTAATATATATATATATATATATATATGTGTGTGTGTGTGTGTGTGTGTGTGTGTGTTTGTGTAGAGGGTGCCACGGGTAAATTGGTACGATTTGATATTTTAAATTTAGCGCATGCGCCTTGTTTTTTGTGATTTTGTCGACTGCACAGCGTAGTAGGGTCAGTTGGGCACCGTCTGTGAGAAAAAAGATCCCCATGATGCAATTCACGCCGACAGAAATTTGGAGACGGCATGCTGTTCTTGTACTTTGCGCCGGAATCTGCAATACGAACATTTCAGAGATCAGAGAACCATCCTCTTGGAGCTGGTTATCACAAAGCAGCGGTTCGTGGGAAGAGGCTGCTTGAGTGGGATCTACAACTCACCAATGGAATACGAAGCGAATGATGGCGGATGGCGGATGGCTGCAATGTACGTAGCATGGCGGCTCTTGGTCGTGAAGGTTAAAATTTGTGGAAAGGTTCAGGCCGAAAATATTGCAGCCACGAAATTCAATTCCAACATCTTTTTCCCCGAAAAATAGTACTTTGTGAAATAGGCTCCCGCTGGAGTGCTTCCCTGAACCCGATATTATTAACCTCTTCATGTCAACCGCTATTCGTCCTCCTGTCATAACCTTCGTTTTTTTTTTTTTGTATCTTGTTTTAGAGTCGTATCACTAACGTCATTCAATAACATGCTCTACCATGAGTGGCTCTCGAGTCTTGTCGTTGGTGAATTTTATCTTAAATGAACAAACTAAACAGAAGAGTACCAGCGCCAATATGGGGAACAGAGTAGAGTCTATTCCATTCTCAAGTAACACCTGAATTTAATTTATTGTTACATCACAAACACAGGATAATTAAATCAATGCCGATCGTTTCAACAACTCCCCACCCAATACGACTTCATCCTTTTGTCCAATTGGCGTCGTCTATTATTTTATTAACAACGCGTCTACAATAAACATGGTTACAATGTAAACCCCTTCGCACCACGACGATATCTCCTACCGCCTCGCCAGCTTTCGTTCCTTTTCCATTTACCGCCGTCGTCAGCCTGGATGAAACGTTATCGTTTGCGCGCAGAAACAGACACGGACAATTACAGAAACATAAACGTCTCCCAATCGCCATTTTGTTTCGAAAGATTATAACCGGTTGTGAATAATATTTATGAAGCTCAGAGTGTTCACAGATTACAGGCAGCCATGATTTCGTCCGGCTTGATTTGAAGATTCGAACGATGAATGTTTACTAGAGACAATACAAAATGATAAAAACATGCAGTTTTTTTTAGACGTTTACACAGTTTAGCGCGAGTCTGTCACAATGTAATTATGGGGCATCTTGTGAGGTTCAAACTCACTCCAAAGAAGTAGCTATCAATGAGACTAGCTCATTGAATTTTATATATCAAGTTGTCACATGAAATCACACACTTTATAGGAAATGAATAAAATGCTTTTGAAATGTTAAATATCTAATTTAATTAGTTGAAATAGGCACCGTGTTGTTGAATAATTGTTCTCCAACGTACTTCTAAATTCTTGACTCCATCTTTAAAAAAATTCTCATCCTTTGGTGTGATAAACAGTTCAAATGTTTCGATTACTTCTTCCTTGTTGGAGAATGTTTTATTGAGCATGAAAATCTCGAAATGTTTGAATAAGTGATAATCAGTAGAAGAGATATCAGGTGAATATGGAGGATGAGGCAACATTTCATAATTCAGGCTATACAGCTTTTGGACAGTTTATTGATATGCATTCAGCTGTTTGTTGTTGTGCAGCAAAATTGGGCCATTCCTATTCACAAGTCGAGGATGTTTCTGTTTCAATTTATCGTACATACATTCAATTTCTCCACAATACGAGATTGCTGTTATTGTTTTCTCTTGAGGCAAGAATGAATAACCCCTTTGAAAGACCACCATACAGTAACCATTAAATTTTTAGGGTGCAGTGGGGGTTTTGTTTTGATGATTCACTCTGACCACTGGCCTATTCACTTACTGTTGTCAAAGAGTATCCATTTCTCATCGCATGTAATGATTCGATGCAAAAATGGTTCTTTTCTCCAGGTTGCACTCATCGGCATTGTTTCATTGTAATCATTTTCATTGGGCTTATATATTGAAAGAAAAATATTGAAAGAGTCAGAAATAAGATTTTTTATATTCTAAGAAGGCTACTTCGTTAGACGACCGGTTCAACAACCAACTAAAAAAATGTCATTTTTGTGACAAACTAATATTTAGTAGACACAAGTGTTTCAGTAGACATCGCTGCTGTTTTTTTCAAGCAGTGTAAATTTACGTCTATCGGCCTGTACACTCGACTGTTTTAATTCTGGCGGACTACAAAGCTTTGTATCCCTTCTAGAAAAAAACAGCACAAAGACCTGTGTGTGTTTTAACCGCTTAGCCACGGAAGGTTTTCACAGCCAAGAGAAATTCAGTTACCATTGTTTAAGAAATACATAACTTTAATTCGGCTACTTGAAGACTCGTATTTGCTACTTTTATTTTCGTATCCAAAGCGTAAACAAAGGAATTTCTAAAGAATTAATTTTATTTATAATCCGACATTATTCCTTATTTTAGACCTTATATATATTACTTGAAATTATATATATTACTTGAAATTATATATATATATATATATATATATATATATATATATATATATATATATATCTCATAGCAATTTTCTACTAAGGAGGGTACTTTGTTAGACGACCGGATCACCAATCAACGAAAAATTGCGTCATTTCACGCGTGACAACTAAATATTATTGTCTATAGAAGTTTCATCAATTAATCTGACAGATTTTATCATTTTACGCCTTATTTTTACTGGATACTCATATTTGAGTATTTATTTATCTTCGTCTATCGGCCTGAATATTCGCGAAAACTTATTAGAAAAAATATGCGATCTCCGTAAGGATTCGAACTTGCGCTACCCTAAGGAAATCATCATGAGATCTGACGTGCTTTGACCCCTCGGTTACAGGGTGTGTCGATGAACGAGCAAAGTTGAAAAGTGTCTTTAAACACAGATTTGTCTCTGACTCTTGAAATAGACATATCTGCTTAGTTTCGTATCCTAACGTAAACAAAGCAATTTTTAAAGGAAGCGGATGGATTTTTTTATTTATTAATCCAAAACTTAAAGGTTATTTTATTAGTGGATCATCGTATTTCAGTAAACGCTCTGTTTATTTGTTAAACAGTATATTTATTTATATTCGTCTATCGGCCTGAATATTCGAGAAATCTTCTTAAAGGAAAATATGCCGTCTCCGACAGGGTTCGAACCTGCGTTCTCCTGGGCAAAGTGAACCGTCGTTAGTTCCGACGTGCTCTCGACCGACTGAACTTGAGGGAACTTAGCCAATCAGCCAAGGCTGAATCGTGCCATTAAGCGAAATTTTTCTCCTCATCGATTTCTCGAAGTTTTTCATATTTACTCAGTTCCCTATCTATAAGTTTTCTCGTATATTCAGGGAGGTAACCGAAAATAAATAAATAAATATACACTGTTTAATAAACGAAGCGTCGACTGAAATACGATTATAAATATTATAAAATAACCTTTAAGTTTTGGATTAATAAATTGTACTAAACCTTGATCCACCATTCCTTTATACATGCTCACTAGATAGGTTATGCGTTGGTTTCCTCTGACCTTCTTGCTTTCAATCTGTCCTGTGAGTGTCGGATTTTCTGAACACACTTTCCTCATTATGTGCCCTAGAAATTTCAACTGTCTTCCTGGTGCTAACTCTTTTTGTTTCTATTTTCTCTAAAACTACTTTGTTGCCCACATGTTCGGTCCATGGAATTCTCAGCATCCTTCTGTAGAAATACATTGCTTAAAGACACTTCTTCGTCACTAATTCTAATTAGGTCTCATCTTTCTTTCACTCACTACTTTTCTCCGGCTGGCTTGATCAAATAGCGCAAAACTGAATTCATATACACATACGGATTTGAAAAAAAAGAAGCTACGCCATATTCCAGCAAACAGAAATGTTTATTGTCTCTCTATTTAAGACCTTGAGATAAAATTCAACAAAAGAAAAAAAGGAAATTAAAACGAAGAG
>CAHIKZ030004104.1:2200000-2212500 GCA_903632075.3 Acanthosepion pharaonis | reverse complement strand
TTTGACAAAATATACTCTAAGGAAAGATATGAATCCACTCCTTCGCCTTATTTTGGGGTAAATAGAAATACAGACTGGGATTTCTAGCCTTGCTTGGCAATCAATCTAGAGACAAATGCTGACGCGATAATAATAATAATAATAATAATAATAATGATAATAATAATAATAATAATAATAATTGACGTAATGAAATTGCACACACCTTGGTTCCCCCTCACATGATTGGCTGGTGTCAGCCATAAATACAGACTGATGTGGAGGTACAGGGGGACGTCTATTGACGACACCTATTAACTACGCCTATTGCCTACGCCTATTGCCTACGACTATTGCCTACGTCTATTGCCTACCACTACGACGAGGACCAGTCCATTACGGTCACCTGCTAGAATGTCCTACCCGGTTACAGTAATCAACAACCACTTTGCTACTTCGAACAAATATATCCCTTTCCCGGATATATCAATAATAATAATAATAATATTAATAATAGCGATATATGTGCATTGGAAGATGTACAAAAAGTACAACATCGAAACCACTGAGTTACCACATTTACCCAAAATAACGATATAGCTATCCTCTGGGACATTCCAATTCAAATTGACAGGGAAATAAAAGCCAACAGACCTGATATTATCATAAAAGACAAGAAATTCAGGAAGTGTATGATTATTGACATAACAGTACCATCTGAGAGAAACACCGCCATGAAAATTATCGAGAAATTGTCCAAATACAAGGACCTGGGGATCGAGATTAACAGGATGTGAGGAATGAAGACTGAGACTGTACCAATAGTAATCGGAGCACTGGGCCTCGTGAGAAAAGGAATGGGCAGTTTTACTAACAGTGTCCGAGGTAACATCAACTTACAAGTTGCCCAGAAGATCGTCCTACTCGGAACATCCTACTAAGAAATGTGCTATCACTTAAATTACAATTCTCCTAGTTTGGACCGGGTCCTACAGGATACAAAGTAGGAAACATAACATACACAAATAATAATAATAATAATAATAATAATAATAATAATAATAATAATAAAAGGCATTTAATTTGAGCCACTCCTGGAACTAAATTGGCCCGTAAAAATTGGATAGTGACAGAAGTTCTTAAAACATGAGTTGCGCAATCTGACGCACGCGGAGACAGTGTGTCTTGCTTTTCCTGAAGCCCTTAAGAATCGGATGCTTACACGTGATTTCTTTCTAGAATCGTTGATGTGTTCAGACACGTGACTCCGGAAATATGACGAAATCGGAGAGCGGCGATGACAACATTGTAATAAAAATCGAAGAATTTGTAACGAGTGGGGGGAACAACAAAAAAAAAAAAAAAATAAATCAACATTCAATTGCTCCCGTAGCCGAATTCGTCATTTCGCCAAGCATAAAAGTGCCAACACGCATAAAGAAACGCAACTGAGCATGAAGTGGTTACCTGAGACTAATTCCAGGAACATTCTTCGCGTATAAAGGGTGCGATGGATAAATTGTCGTCTAAATGATGCCAAACTGAAAATAACACTGACATCTCATTTTATCTGATATACAGGGTGCGATGGATAAATTGTCGTCTAGATATTGCAGAATATTGCAGAATAAATATAAATATTGCAGAATTTAACACTGGCGTTTTAACAGATATACAGGGTGCGATGGATAAATTGTCGTTTAAATGACGCAAAAAATTAAAAAAACACTGACATCTCATTTTAACATGCAGAATGCGATTGATAAATTGTCGTCTAAATGACACAAAAATGAAAATAACACTGACATCTCATTTTAACAGACATACAGGGTGCGATGGATAAATTGTCGTCTAAATGACGCAAAAATGAAAAAAAAACAAAAAAAAACAGATAAAGCGGGTGCGATGGATAAACAAAAAATGAAAATAACCCTGACATCTCATTTTAACAGATCTTTGGTGCGATAGATAAACTGTCGTCTAGATGACGCAAAAATGAAAGCAACACTAAGATCTCATTTTTGACAAGATATATTTACCAAAATTACACAAAAAATATATTGAAATACTAGTGAATCCATTCAGTAAAATCGCCATTGGCTACAATCTCGGCCTCCAGAGGATTTCGGAATCTCCTGCAACTCTTCTGGACGGTCTCCTTGTTTAAGCTGCTGAATGCTGCCGTAATCTTTGTTTTCAGTTCATCTTTGGTGTTACAAGAATTTTTGTTGGTCTCTCGCTCAACGGCACCCCACACATAATAATCAAAGAGGTTGCTGTCTAGGGTGTTAGGTGGAAACATGTAATGGATGATGGGGCCGCAGAAATTGTCTGGTAGCCATGACTGGGTTCTCCTGCATGTGTGGCATGGTGCAATGTCCTATTGCCAGACATAGGATCTTATTGAAACCATCCCCTTAACCCAGGGCAGCCCAACCGCCTCAACGCACTTTATGTAGGCCTCCGTGTTGAATTTAAGGCCCTGTGTGAAGATGAATGGAGGCACAACGACGCTATCACTAGTGACCACTCTGGAATCATCTGTACTGTCCTCATATTGAGACCCAAACACTCTGAAATGTTCGTACTGGAGCTTCTAGCAGGGGTTAAATCCCTGGCTTGGTCATGAACATGCGACCGTTGATTACATCAGGGGGGGAACTCTATCCTCATGGAAGTTCTCCGTCCAACGATGCCCTGTCATCAACTCATTGACTACTTACATTGCAATGGAGCCCAGACTAAACATTGTATTAGATGGTCGTTGATAAGAAATTCCATTCGTCCTCTAGCCAAGAACATCTCCCGACTGGAACAACACCCCTTCATTCACCCGATTGATCCGACAAGACGGCCATCTGCTCTTTGTCAGGTCTTCTATTTTTCGGCGAGAGGTCGGTCTTAAAAGTAACAGAACTGGATGTGCTGTGTGAGCTAAAGGCATCGTCTACAGTGAGTTCTTGCCACAGGTCCAGACGATCAATCAGTTGGTAAAGAGCTCCTGTGGCGTTTGTTTCACACAGTGCCCGAGAAGAGACGAGAGTTGTGACAGGACAAATCGTGGCTGCTTCACCACCTGCTCACCAGCATCCGGCAGTTCCTGGCCGAGAACATCTCCCTACTGGAACACCCCCCCTCCATCGAGAATGATTAGCGTTCTAGAGTCTGAATGAATGTAGAGTTGTGTGTATGGTTGGCTTAATGATTGTTCGAAATTATATAAGTCCCGCATTAATTTTGTACAGTGAACTGACATTTTTGCCATAATTAATTATTGTCGCGTTTTTTTTTATTGCTAACACCAATTTGTATACAAAAATTACACATTGTAAATATGCGTTAGGTTTCATTTTGAAAGTTGTTACTTTATCCCCGTCAAAGACAAATTGAACATATGGTGATTACCTAGGGCTTCACAGAGACCTGAGGTATTATGGTGACTGTAGTAAGAATAGTAAATAAGAATGTGGTATTTTGGTGAAAGGAATATTGTATATTTTGTTCGTGTCAGTGATTGTGGCTAGCTAAGTTTAAGATCGATTGATGACCAAACTTCCCCATGTCACCTTTTCGCCTTGTGCCATATTAACTGTTTACAGAAATAAATATTATTTGAGGAGTGGTTGATTTACTCAAGTTTATTCCGTTCTATGTATGAGAATTTAATAAACATCTTCTTTGTTTCTTCTACCTAGTCTTCTGTTCCTGAAAAGTGAACATTGAAGTCAACACTCAGAGGCGACAGACTGTTTTCTGCGAGACGTAATCGTCAAGCCACCTGATTGCGTCTAGCATGAAACAGTCTTGACTGTTGACTTCAATGTTCACTTTCATATATATATGTGTGTGTGTGTGTGTGTGTATTTCTTTTTAAACTTTTGTGCTATTGTGACTATATAGTCGATATATGTATTCGCAGCTTCAAAATGGACTGTGGAAATTTCGGAATCAGCTTAATTCTTTGACATGCTTTTAGTGATAACACTAGTGTTTTTTTTTTGTTTTTTTTAATCAACAGCTGGCGTCAAAGAAATTTCTGTTTTTATTTCAACTGTGAATGAAAATGGAAGACGAACCAAGCAAAATGATCTATTACTAAAAAAAGAAAGAAAGAACCGAAAAAGAAAGAAAGAAAGAAAGAAAGAAAGAAAGAAAAAGTGAAGAAGAGGAAAATGAACAAAGAGGAGAGTGGAAAAATAAATAAATAAATAAATAAAGAAAGAAAGAAAGAAAGAAGACATATATGGAAATAAGTAAATATAAATAAAAAAAGAAAGAAAGATAGAAAGGAAAAAGAAAGAAAGAAAAAGGTGTATGTAGAAATAAATAAATAAATTAAGATATAAGGAAATAAAAAAGGAAGAACGGGTAAGTGAAAATAATTAAATAAAAATGAAATGTGGAAATAAAGAAGAAAGAAAGAAAGGAAGGAAGGAAGACAGAAAGAAAAAAGAGAGAAAGAAAGAAAGAAGACATATATGGAAATAAGTAAATAAAAATAAAAAAGAAAGAAAGAAAGATAGAAAGGAAGACAGAAAGAAAGAAAAAAGAAAGAAAGAAAGAAAGAAGAGTCAAACGAAAAGAAAGAAGAAAGTGAGGAATTTAAAATGATGCGATAAATCGTCTAAAACGAAAAAGACATGCATGAAAATGGGCTGAAAAGCGACAGAAGGAAAGAAAGGCTGAAACATATACACTAAAAACTGATTCAAAATAAGAAAGAAAGAAAGAAAGAAAGAAAGAAAGAAAGAAAGAAAGAAAGATAGATAGATAGAAAGAAAAAGTTAAAATAAATAAAGAAGGAAGAGGGGAGTGGAAAATAAATAATTAATTAATTAAATAAATAAATAAATAAAGAAAGAAAGAAAGAAAGAAAACATAGAAATAAGTAAATAAAAAAAGAACAAGAAAGAAAGGTAGAAAAGAAAAAGAAAGAAAGAAAAAATGGTATGTAGAAATAAATAAAGAAAGAAAGAAAGAAAGAAAGATATAAAGAAATAAAAAGGAAGAACAGGTAAGTGAAAATAAATAAATAAAAATGAGATATATGGAAATAAAGAAGAAAGAAAGAAAGAAAGAAAGGAAGGAAGAAATAAGGAAAGATAAAGAAAGAAAGGAAGAAGTAAGTGAAAATTAAGAAAGAACGGGTATGAGAAAGAAAGCAGGAAAGAAATGTATCAGCTTGAAGAAAGAGAAGAAAGAGATAGAATTAGATACAAAGAAAGGAAGATAGAACAACGCAAAACACGTAAAAAAACACTATCTATCTATCTATCTATCTATCTATCTATCTATCTATCTATCTATCTATCTAAGCCTGTTCCTATCTATCTATCTATCTATCTATCTATCTATCTATCTATCTATCTATCTATCTATCTATCTAAGCCTGTTCCTATCTATCTATCTATCTATCTATCTATCTATCTATCTAAGCCTGTTCCTATCTATCTATCTATCTATCTATCTATCTATCTATCTATCTATCTAAGCCTGTTCCTATCTATCTATCTATCTATCTATCTATCTATCTATCTATCTATCTATCTATCTTTGTCTCTTCATATCCATCTATCTATCTATCTATCTATCTATCTATCTATCTATCTATCTATCTATGTCTCTTCATATCTATCTATGTCAATTCATATCTATCTATCTATCTATCTATCTATCTATCTATCTATCTATCTATCTATCTATCTAAGCCTGTTCCTATCTATCTATCTATCTATCTATCTATCTATCTATCTATCTATCTATCTATCTATCTATCTATCTATCTAAGCCTGTTCCTATCTATCTATCTATCTATCTATCTATCTATCTATCTATCTATCTATCTTTGTCTCTTCATATCTATCTATCTATCTATCTATCTATCTATCTATCTATCTATCTATGTCTCTTCATATCTATCTATGTCAATTCATATCTATCTATCTATCTATCTATCTATCTATCTATCTATCTATCTATCGATCTATCTCTCTATCTATGTCTCTTCATATCTATCTATCTATCTATCTATCTATCTATCTATGTCATTTTATATCTATCTATCTATCTATCTATCTATCTATCTATCTATCTATCTATCTATCTATCTATCTGTAAATAATAAAGAAATTATATGAAAAACCAGTAACAGAACGGCAAGTCAGAAGAATCCACATACTGTCACAAAATTCCCCAAATAAAACAAATTGCACCCACAATAATTTGTAAAGCATGGTAATTTAAAAAAAAAAAAGAAAAAAAAAACGCGGTAGGGCTTTTTAACAAGATAAACGAAACCAAACTATATATATGGCTGACAAGGACTTTCATATGTGAGAGAGAAAATATAAATCGCATACAATGATGCGCTATGTTTTCGGCCGTCATGCTTCATGAATATGATATCTAGGGAAGAACTTCTACCGCCCACCAATTATTCACAAAGGATTCCTATTGACCGCAAAACAGAATTTTCAAGTATTCTTCTCTAAACGTTTGTGTGAATGAATCACTAAGATGATGGCGCCGAACATGGAGCTATCAAATGCACGGATGTTCTTCTGGATTCATTTTGAGACCTTCTTAAGTGTTGCAGCTGTCTTGGTTTGTATCCATCCGAAACGTCAATAAGTGCGTACTTAAGCATAAAAAAACCCTCATTTATAGACATTGATAAGGTGAAAGTACAACTTAGTCAAGAAAGCCGCAAGAACTGAACATTTGTGTTTTAATTCACCATACTGGCAAGCCGCTGGCTAACAACCCTATTACTCAAGCTAAGTTTAGTAAGACATAAGGCAACAAAATTGGAGCGCTCAGAGAAGACAGAACTAATTATGCTGTAGGAGTCGACAGTATAACTCGCTATCAAAATGATTATCGACTCCTACAGAATAATTAGTGCATTCTTCTCTCGGCGCTCCAAATTTGTTGTTTGGTGTCTTACTAAACTTAGCTGGGGTAAAATGGTGTTTGCCAGTATGGTGAATTATACAGTCGAGAATATATGTCTGGAAAACCGGAAGACAAAATAGCTACAATTGAAAGAAAATAGGAATGGGAGAGAAAAGGGAAACACCAATAAGGAGTTAGTGTAAAGTAAAAAAAAAAAAAAAGAAAAAACGATGAAAAAGAAGAAAAACACGACATTCTACACACACGCACATACGCGCAGACTGGCCCATACGCACATACGCGAGAACGAACACACACATACGTACTCACACATATACTATGAAAAACTTGCAACAATGAAAAATGCATAAAAAACAAAAATCGAGTAGTAGTCAATTGGTGATATTCGCCAGGAGAGTGAATGGAGTGATTCCCGGAGTGTCCGTCTACGAAACTCTGAAAACCTTTTACTTAATATATATATATATATATATATATATATATATATATATATATATATATATATATCGATTCTGTAGTTTCGTATACGGTGCTTCCAACCTCACTCCGTCCACTCATTATGAGCAGCAATTGACTTTTATATTGAGTTAAAAAAATAATTTATACACATTTTGTTGGAGCAACGTTGATTTTTTTTTGTCTCTTAAGAAGTAAATGATTTCTATTTATTTATCCGACATATATTTTTATCACTTTAAACGTTATTTTTGGTGCATACTCATATCGGAGTAGACACACCTTTTATTTTCGTTTATCGGGCGTGACATTTGGGAAATTTTAATAAAGATAATCTCGCCCACTGTCAAACTTGTGTCAGTCTTTGCACGAGGTAAACCGTCTTTAGACCCGACGTGTTCGTTTACAGACTCGGCCACGAAGGACGACGTCGATTAAGCAAGGTTCTATATTGCCTTTTAAGTTCATTCCTCCCGTTCAGATTCACAAAAGTTCATAACTGTTCTTTAACGAAGTGTCTACCAAAATATATGTAACCACTAAAATAACGTTTAAATGCTATATATATATATATATATATATATATATATATATATATATAGAGAGAGAGAGAGAGAGAGAGAGAAAAAAGAAAAAAAGCCGCAAACGTTTTTTGTTATAATCTGGATTTTTTAAATATATATTATACTTTATTTTCCATATTTTTGCTACATGGGTTTCCGGTCTCGCGATCTTCATCAGGTAAAGAGTGGTTAATTCGACATATTATTAAAAGGAATTAATTTTCCTCGTGTTTTCCGATGTTAGACCATTGTCCTTTGTGTGTTAAACATCGGAAAAAATAATGAAAATTAATCTTGCAGTTGATATTTAGTCCTTTCTTCTCGCTTTTTCTCACATTGCCTTCTGTGGGAATGCATGCAGTGTCTTTTTTGTGTCTGCTGTCAATACTGTGTCCATCTAGAGGGCCGGTGCTCGGAAACGTAAATGTAATTAATACTCTTTGATTAAAAAAAGTGTTTATTCAAATAAGTTGTATCCATATAAATAATGTATAAACAGAAAATATATTAAAATATTTAACGGATTTAATCCATTTCATCTAATATGTTGTCATTGTTTACGTTAAGTTATGTTTCGGAGCAGAAAAGAGTTATTGAGGAAAGTCGTCGAATGTGTGTTTATAAGCAGTAATTTGAACTTTGCTAAATGGAATCCTCTGTGGTTGAATTTGTTTGCAGCACCTCGGGCCAAATGACGGGATACAGGTTCGGTTCCTGTCGAAAGGCGCATAATTTTTACGAGATTTCTCGAATATTCCGGTCAGTCAATGTAATTAATACTGTTTAATTAAAATAGAGCATTTATTCAAATAAGTTGATTCCATAAAAAAAAATAACGTATAATTAGAAAATATATTAAAATAATTCTTTGTGTCACTCAAAGTTTAAGAGTGTGATTTTGAATGTGCGTACATAATTTATACGCGTATGTCCCTGACTGAGCAGCCACTGTTAGTTTGGGCAGAAATTTGTAAAATATTTATCTTAAAATAATTTTTTATGAAAATCGGTTTCTCAAGTCCACTAACTTTTAACACTCTTTCTTGTATTGACAGGGACTTCCTTCCTAAATATGTTTGTCGATATCTCGATTAAATAATTATTTTCCCTTTCGGCTATATGTGATATCAATTTCAGTTGTTGCCGTTGTTGGAAGTCTTCAAGTAATGTTGGTTTTGTTACTTGGTAAAGTTATTTCTTTCTGATTCTGTAATGTCAGTCTACGGTATAAGTGGAAGGACAGTCCTCTACAAGACCCACAGCGTTTATTCGCTTGAATCAATTGTAATCAACGATCTGGGAAAACGAACCAAGTTACGAGGCAATGTAGTCTCTGCTTCACTAAAAGAATCTGTTCTTCATCTCTGTTTTTATTTATTACTTATAAAAATCTTTCCGTATTTTATATCCATCTTTATTACGTCCATCTGTCTCTTTCGATATAATATAACTTATATCATTTGTCTCGCTTAGTATTCCACAGAAATCAGTGCTCAGCAGAAAATGATAAAAATCATGCTTTCTTTATACTTTTAGTCTGTGTATATATTAACCTCTACCCCAAATAATGTCGCTTCCTCTTGGCTTTCTCTGTTTCATACTTTATGACGATATACCTCAAGATTAGAACGGCACTTGGCTCCAACGAGACGATCTGTCTTCTCACTCACCATACGATTCATTCTCCGACAGACGGTCAGTATAATTTTCCTCTCGTCTTTTTTTATTCATATATATATATATATATATATATATATATATATATATATATATATATATATATATATATATATATATATGCGTAGGTATGCAGAAAATAGAAAAGAACACGTTGGGTGCATAATCCGGGGTTCCTTAGTATTTTTTGTTTTTATTTTTAAGAAGACAGTGCTCCATACAGAAGTAGAGCTTATATTATAATAATATTTTTTTGTTTAAAAATATGATTCCTTCGCTACATAAGAGTTCTCATGTTTCAAAAACGAAAGACGAAATATCAAATAATTATTAAAAAATTAAGTTGGAAAAGATTTTTAAAATTTCGTTTCAAGATCTTCAAGGAAAATTTAGGAAAAATCTTTTAAAAATTTTTGGATAAGATTTTTGAAACATGAGAAATGTAAAAGGAATCATATTTTTAAACAAAATATATATATATATATATATATATATATATGTGTGTGTGTATATGAACTCTTTATATATATATATATATATATATATATATATATATATATATATATATATATATATATATATATTAAATGAATCATTCATACAAAAATTTAAAAAAAAAATTCTTAAATTGCCATATTAGTAAAAAAAACGCTGTCATTTAAATTTTCAAAATTCAACCTTAGCGTTGCAACTGCACGCTCCACAAGTTTGTATCTGTTATCAATGATACATAAAAAAAAAAATACCTATTTTGTTTTGCATTATATTTTTTCGTCTTGGATGCTACCTGAATTTTACCAAAAACAAAATAGTTTCCATGCCTGATGGTGACAGGAGGAACCGTCGAAAGTACTTGCGTATGTACGGAAGACCTAATACAGTTTATAATTAAAAAAAAAACAAGGATCATAACATTCATTGAGTGATTCGTGAGTTAATGCATCTTTAAAATATTGTTAGCGATGGGATTTCACCATTTTATACCATTAACTTTACTAATTTACTTTTTGTATGAATTATTCATTGCAATATAAATTAAACTGCACCATATATATATATATATATATATATATATATATATATATATATATATATATATATATATATGAATTATTTTTATTTCTTTACACTTCTGAGTTGACAATGCCAATATAGGTCTTCTTGTTGGTTGAAATAGCTACTCGAATGAGGTAAAATTGAATTTCTGTCTATGTAATATATATGCTCTGTTATTAAAAATACTTTGAGCTCTTTTTGTGGATCAGTTTTAATATCTCGATTAAATAATTATTTTCCCTTTCGGCTATATGTGATATCCATTTTAATTGTTGCCGTTGTTGAAAGTCTTCAAGTAATGTAGGTTTTGTTACTTGGTAAAGTTATTTCTTTCTGGTTCTGTAACGTCAGTCTACGGTATAAGTGGAAGGACAGTCCTCTACATGACCCACAGCGTTTATTAGTTTGAATCAATTGTAATCAACGATCTGGGAAAACGAACCAAGTTACGAGGCAATGTAGTCTCTGCTTCACTAAGAGAATCTTTTTTTCATCTCTGTTTTTATTTATTACTTATAAAAATCTTTCCGTATTTTTATATTCATCTTTATTATGTCCATCTGCCTCTTTCGATATAATATAATTTATATCATTTGTCTCGCTTAGTATTTCACAGAAATCAGTGCTCAGCAGAAAATGATAAAAATCATGCTTTCTTTCTTTATTCTTTTAGTCTGTGTATATATTAACCTCTACCCCAAATAATGTCGCTTCCTCTTGGCTTTCTCTGTTTCATACTTTATGACGATATACCCCAAGATTAGAACGGCACTTGGCTCCAACGAGACGATCTGTCTTCTCACTCACCATACGATTCATTCTCCGACAGACGGTCAGACGGGAAAGGTTACGTGCGGGAATTTTGCATATCGTCAGTGCGTGGTCCCCTGAGCGGCGACTGGCCGGAACAGCGGCATAATTGGTGTGGTTGCGTGAATCACGATCAACATAACGGCATACCTAATATGGAAACCAGCCTCGTCGTCTCGGCTTTATGACAAACGACAAACACGTCCCACAAACTGGCGATAGACACGCACACACACACATACACAGTCATATACCCAGGCTGTCTGATATAAAATGGTTATGTTTTTTATTATTATTATTATTTTGGTTACTCTTGGCAAAGATGAATATTAACAAAGATGAATTTTTCTTCTATTTTATTTCTTATCGGACGTGGTCTGCTCTTGAACGGCAGAATGTTTAAGGCCCTGAAATATAGCTGAACGCAAAATTGTATGATATATAATGTGCGTATATATGCTGCCTAATTTAATATGTTTATAAAAAATAATTGATCACGCAGTATGAAATTCCTGAGAAAAAAAAACTACTAAGACATATCACTGTATTAATTAAACTATATAATTAGTTCATGTCATGTTAACTAAAAAAACACTTGTAAAAAAAAGAATTCGTGGATATTCTATATTACAAATTTTATATAAAAATTCTCACTTGAAATTTTGAACTTTAGCGTTGCGACTCGCACGTTTCGAGATTGTACAACCGTCAATAAAGAACACATTCTTAAAAAAACAAATTTCGGTTTACAAACAATTATTTCGTCTTCAAGTTTTAACTTTAAAGGAAAAAAAATTACAGCCTGATGATGGAGACAGGGATCTTCAAAAGTACTTGCTTACCTTGAAAAAATATACACTAGAAACATCTGACAACAGTTTTATAAATGAGGATCACATCATTCAATGGATTAACAGTATTTTAATGCATACATTATGTTTCTACTAGCGAAGTGATTTCGCCATTTATCGCATTAATATTCCTGATTGATTCTATGTATGATTATTTATATATATATATATATATATATATATAATTTAAAAA
>CAHIKZ030004104.1:2192500-2195000 GCA_903632075.3 Acanthosepion pharaonis | reverse complement strand
AGCTGTTACCATGGAAATTTTGATTTCAATTTTTAAAACACGTAAATTTCAGAAACACCTTATTCCAAAAAAAATTCGCGTGAAGATGGAACAGATCTTCTTTTAACAAGGGTTACTGGGTGTGGAAGAATTAGGAAGAGAAACATTAATAATGAGCGGGAAGAGAAAAGAGTAATCAGGAGGACAGTAGATAGCGATTGACATTGCATTTAAATTTTTGCAAGGGAGGAAAGCAATTAAAATACAAGGGGTTACTGGATTTGGAAGAATTAGGAACAGAAACATTAATAATGAGCGGGAAGAGAAAAGAATAATCAGGATGACAGTAGATAGCAATTGACATTGCATTTAAATTTTTGCAAGGGAGAAAAGCCACTAAAATACAAGGGGTTACTGGGTGTGGAAGAATTAGGAACAGAAACATTAATAATGAGCCGGGAGAGAAAAATGTAATAAAGAGGCCAGTAGATAACGATTGGCATTGCATTTAAATTTTTGGAGAACAAAGCCGGCTGGTAAGGATGGAGCCGGAAGTGAGTTCCACAAGCGAGAAGTGCGAGAAAAGAAACTGTTAGCATCGAACTTATACATCTAGCCAGCTCGACTGTAAATTGATGAGATCTCACCGCCAGTCAAGTACTGCATTTAATTTTTTTTTTTTTTTAAGTCTAGGTACCATCGCGAAGAGCCCATCCGAACAATTGCCATGAAAGTATTTCAAGAAAAGTTAAAGGGAGCCAACCTTACGGGACCGTGATGGAAGCCGAGATTTCAGGCCAGGACACCCAAGCATAAGGCTTCACATTACACCAGCTATTTACGAAACACTCGTCTACTAGGGCGACAAGCAAATCCCTATTGCAGACGCTTGCTCAGGCGCATTTGTGTTTATTCAAAACCCAAGGAGCCCACCTGTGGATTATACGGCAAATATGCTGATCAGACCTTAGTTACGGTTTCTGGGAAAGAGCGTGTTATCTAGCGTTATCAACAATTTGAACAAAGCCAGCACGCTCAAGCCCTCGGTCACGATGACTTGTGGCGTTCTAGTACAGCTATCGAGTGCACCAACGGTTCTGTCTATTCGGTTTCACTCACAAGGCTGATGCCCGTGCTATGGTTTTCCGACACTTTCCAAAGCTGCCGCACGCTGCGATCGACCCCTCCAATCCGATAACATCAGGAAGTTTCCTTCCTGACAAATCGAACCCGGGTCTCATGGTCAGAATGCGAACGTTCTAACCACTCGGCCACGAAGGCTATAAACGTGGGGCAACTAATGAAAATCGAACACTTATCAAATTCCCTTCGATTTCGTTCTGTTAACTTCGTGTTAATACTCTTGGAATAATCCATTTTCCTGTAACTATACATTAAATAGCAGAGTAGACTAGGCACTCTTGCCTTGATTGTTAGCCGTTATAAAAGACGGAAAACTCCGAATTTAACCACCCACTTCCCTGTGGAAATCTGCTGGAAAAGAACCGTCTAAGGATTAAAGAATACAAAAAATTCAGAGTGGAGCCCCTAATGTGAATAGATATCTAGACCGCGCCACCTTCCGGTAACCCCTGTCGCTATGCCTGTACCAAATTCTATTGGATTATCCTTTCCTTTAGAATCTGCCCGCAATTTAGCGGATGGACAGCCCAAGAGCTCTGTAAATCCTGCCAAGTTTTGTACGCTCTGTGCTCCACTGTCGTCTTCTGGAACGGGCGGATGCCAACTTACTTTGATCTCATTGCAAATTGAAGCCTTCATATATACTTTTGAGCTACAGCAAAAGACATTACTTTATTTAGAAGAAGCTTTTATTTAACACGGTCATTTTGTTATTATCTAATGTATTTTGTGCACTGATATAAGGGCAAAAGGTTAAAAAGGTACAAATATTAACTTCAGTGAATCTGGAAGTGAACAGAAAGAGTAATAGTAGGAGGAGAAAGAGCAAGAGAGATAGAGAGGGGAAGTGAAAGGAAATACAATTAGAAAGTTTAACAAAAAGAGAAAGATCTTCTAAAGGAGAAAAGGAGGAGAGATAGCAGTAGTAAGAGAAAAGTTATATATATATATATATATATATAAAGAGAGAGAGAGAGAGGGAGAGACAGACAAACAGAGACAGAGAGAGAGAGAAAGAGAGAGAAAGCGAAAGAAATATAATAACAAAAAGAGAATGAGATATTCTGAAGGAGAAAAGCGGGAGATGCAACAGCCAATGAAAAGACGACACGGAATTCAATAGTTATACAATAGACATCAGCAATGTTTGACACAAGGTCAAATCCTATGAGCACCGAATGAGTATTAATATCGCTACGAAGTTGTAACGATCCCATAAATATAGCACATCTTAAAACTATATATATATATATATATATATATATATATATATATATATATATAGTTGGGTTGATGTGAGTTTGTGACCATGGGTTTCACGCCCTTTGACGATCGCAAAGGGCGTGAAACCCAGGGTCACAAACTCACATCAACACAA
>CAHIKZ030004104.1:2185000-2190000 GCA_903632075.3 Acanthosepion pharaonis | reverse complement strand
GTTCAGATAAAAAAAAAAGATGCACACACATAGATATTCTTTTATTTCATCCCCTGTCAAGGTTAACAAAAGCAACGACAGCTTTTAGCCGTTACTATCTGAGTAGATTAGTGACAAACACTGAAGGCAAATAGCAAGAAATCTGATTGGTTGATTTAAAAAAAAAAAAAATCATTTCACCCCATGCAAGGCAATGAAGCCGATAAAATACAACGGGTTACTGAGTGTGAATGAATAAGAAAAAAAAATAATTAAACATTAAGATGTGAGAACAATAGAAGAAGAATTATCAGAAAGACGAAAGATAGCGTATAACTTTGCATTGAAATTTTTGAAGATCAAAGCATGGAGCCGGGAGAAAGTTCCACAAACAAGAAGTGCGAGAGAAGAAACTATTTGCATAGAACTTACGGTTTACATCTAGCTAATTCAATTACGAAATGATGAGCAGTTGTTGCCAATCTACTGCCGCGCTTAAATTCATAAACTCTAGCTACCATAGCGAAGATGTCATCCGAGCAATTACCGTGAAATTATTTATAAAAAAACTGACTGAAAGGATGTACATTACAGCGATAGGAAACTGACTGCCACCGAAATGCTAGGTCAGGACCAATAATACTGCAGATTCTTCTTTGGATTTTATAAAGAATCTCTGAAGAAATAGCGGAATAACACCAGACTAGAATTGGCACGACTATTCAAAACATGAACGAATGGTAAATATATAAATGAGAATAGATTCGTGATTCGTTTTTTACGGTTTATCAACCCTTTGCAGGTTATTTAAAGCCAGAAATTTTTTTATAGATTTTAAGAATTTTTTTTTGTGGTTGTGGATAATAATGATTTGGTGATACACGACTTACTATTTAATCCATAGTTGAGGAGAGACGCGGTAGATTCATACCTAATCAGAATTTGATAAACAAGACATTATAATGTGAATGTAAAATGAGAGATCAATTCTATATTACAATCAATATATAAACTGATCCCTCACTTTCTGGACACGGTATTTTTTATACATTTCAATTTTACAGAATGTAAATAAATCTAAAACACATGCCAGTGTAGGTAATCAGTATTTCCTTGATTGATTGATAAATTTTCTATGGGTTATCAACACTTTACGGGTTATTTAAAGCCAGAAAATATTTTTCGATTCTAATTTTTTTTTTAGATAATAATCATTTAGTGATAAAGTCTTACTAATTAATCCATATCCTTGGGAGAAAAGGTGTGTTCATACCTAATAAGAAATTATAGTGTGAACATAACGTTGGGGATCAATTCTATATTACAATCAATATATAAACAGATCCCTCAATTTGTGGCCACTGTAGTTTCTATACATTTATATTCCAGAGAATGTAAATAAATCTAAAAGACATTTCTGTATAGGTAATCAGCATTTGGTTGACTTGTTTTTTACGGCTTATCAACCCTTTGCAGGTTATTTAAAGCCAATAAAATATTTTTAGACTGTAAGAAGTTTATGGAGATAATAATGTTTAGCGATATAAGACTTATTCCTAATTAACCCATAAGTAGGGGATATAAGGTGGTTTCATATCTTCCACAAGTGCATTTGCTCGTAAGTTAATGTAACGAACCCAACTGGAATTGGAACTCTGTTCTCCGATTAACAATTCCGAGCCATTGTGCATTACACCACCCACACATTGAAGCACCTGGTATTCCCAAGCGGTCACCCGTCTAAGTACTGACCAGGCTCGACGTTGCTTTACTTCTGTGATGGTACGGTAAACGGTATTTCAACGAGATGTGACCGTAAGTTTTGAAAGAACTCTGTGAGAAGATAGTAAAAGAAAGAAAGAAGAAAGGACAAACTATTAACTGTAAGAAGACAATACATTGTCATCAGCAAAAGCAACTGCCCAGGATTTTAACTAAATATTGGAGACGTCAAATTAAGCTGGTAATAATAATCTTTATATATAAAACAAAGGATGTCTGTGTGTCTGTCTGTCTGTCTGTGTGATACGTTTTCACTCGAGATCCATCCAAGAGATTTTGACCAAACTTGGCATGTACATTGTACAGTATATGAGATAGGTTCTTAGCGTAAAAATCGATAATTTAAAAAAATAATAATAATCGATAAAACCGATCAAATATCGTTAAATTTAATTTTTTCCTCCGATTTCGCTCAAACTCGGTATGTAGGTTAGTTACATCATGATGAGCTCAACGATACCTCGTTTTTATTTCTACACCACTGCGTTTAGCGAAAAACGAAAAATCGATTTCAACAGAAATCAATTTCAACTCAAATTTTAAACTAAAAACTTTCTCAATTTTCAAGCAATCCAATACAAACTTCCTTCAATTGTAGCCAATCATAAGTTGATTGTTTAACAGTCATTTAACTTGATAATTGAGTCAATCCATATAGTGAACACCCGGGTAAATAGCGAAAAATGGCGATTTTTATGTAGTTTCTTTCTTATTTTTCGCTGATCTTTCAACCAATTTTTATCAAACTTAACAATTGCTTTATAAATGTATCCTCTTTTACATCCCTGGTAGCACATTGACAAACTGAATTTCAGCTCATCGGAGCAGTTTAAATTTTATTATATTGCTGATTCTTCTTTGGATTCTATCAAGGAGCTCAAGGTAAATACCAAAGGCGCCGGACCTTATGTGGCAGCAATATTCAAAGCATGGACGAATGGTATTTTTTTTTTTATTTTTATTTTTTTAAGCGTTTCATCCCAAGCAAGGCGGGAAGCCACTAGGACGCAAGGGGTTACAGAAAATTTGGAGCAAGATCAGATAGGGGTGATAGAGGAAAGAATGAGGAGAAGGATAGTGGATAGATCAAGGCATCTGGAGATGTCGATTGACATTACATTTGAATAGCTGGAGATTATAGCTCTCAGGAAAACTGGAATAGGGAAGGGAGTTCCACAGGTGAGAGGTGCGAGACATGAAGCTATTGGAGTAGAAGAGACGGCTACATTTAGGAGTTTCGACAGTGAAAGGGTGAGAGCGGGATGCCAGCCACGTAGGGCGCTTGAATTCATGAAGTCTGGGAACCAGCGAATGCAGCTCTTCGGAGCAATTGCCATGAAAGTATTTGTAGAAAAGACAGAGAGAGGCGACGACGCGTCTGTGAAAGAGCGTCTGCAGACGAGATGACCGATCAGGGCCAATTATATTGCATATCCGCCTCTGGAGCCTATCAAGAACCCCGAGGCAAACAGAAGGGGCTCCAGACCATATATGGCAACAATAGTCCATGCAAGGGCGAATTGTTGATTTGTAGATCTGGAGGATCGATTCCGGGGAGAAAAATTTCCTGGTGCGGCACAGGGAGCCAACTTTCCTTGCGGTAGACGAAGCAATTGACTCAATGTATTTGTTCCATCTCTTTTCACTATTGTCATACTTTCTTTCCTTCTATTATATATTATACACTTTGGGCTACAAGATCACATGATGAACGTAAATGGTACGTCCAACTGTACCACTTGTGGGGAATAGCGATATTACAGAGAGACAGAGAGTGAGAGAGAGAGAGAGAGAGAGAGAGAGAGAGGGAGTGGGAGAGTGGTGGAGAGAGATGTGCAGAGGGAGACAGCCTGAAAAACCTAAAAATGTAAATTCGCCTCTCTCTCTCACTACATGCCTGAATTCTCTTGTAGGGAAAAACGATATTACAGAGAGAGAGAGAGAGAGGGGGGGAGAATACTGGAGGGAGAAATGGAGACGGAGTTAGTCTCAAAAGATAAACTGTAAATCCGCCTCTCCCCCACTCTCGCTTCATGCCTTAATTCTCTTGTGGGGAATAACGATATTACAAAGAGAAAGAGATAGATAGATAGATAGATAGATAGATAGATAGATAGATAGATAGATAGATAGATAGATAGAGCGAGAAAGAAAGAAAGAAAGAAAGAAAGAAAGAAAGAGAAATAGAGAGGGGGGGCGGACTGCCTGAGAACCTAGAAATGTAAATTCGCCTCTCTCTCTCTCTTTCCATGCCTGAATACTCTTGTAGGGAAAAACGAGAGAGAGAGAGAGAGAGAAAGAGAGAGAGAGAAAGAGACAGACAGACAGACAGACAGACAGAGACAGAGAGAGAGAGAGCGGTGGGAGAATTGTGTAATGAAGAGATGGAGATGAAGACAGCCTGAAAAGATAAAAATGGCGGATTCGCCTCTTACTTTCTATCTCTTTCTATCTCTTCCCGCTTTAATTCTCTTTTGAGATTCTCAAAGCTGCTTATTAAGCATGAGCTGGGATGTAAGCAGAAGCTGAAGCCATTGTTTTGTCTTCACGAAAACACTGCGTCTCCAAGAGTACAATAATAATTTTTGATAATACTTTTGACATTTAAAAGACGACGTTCAGTTAAAAAAAAAAGATTATTTCCTATTTTCGAAAATCTTACTTAATTTGAAAATCCACTTGATTCCGCCTCTCTTTTCATTTCGGATGCGCCTATTCTATCCCCAGGGTTTTAAATAAACCTTACATATTCACATCCACCGGTCCTGATTCGGCTATATTTGTATTTGACTAATATAATTGATAACGATAACACTTTTAAGTCCCGTCCAAATATTTCTTACGTCCATATTTGGTCCTTTTCGCTTGTATAACTTTAATCAGATTAGCGTCAACTGGATCTTGGATATTTGTACATCATTCACCATTTGCAAGGATTTGTTTCATTTTCGGAAAAAATCATTCCAACTATCTGGTTGCTTGTGTCAACCTGTTCATATCTATCTATCTATCTATCTATATATATATATATATATATATATATATATATATATATATATATATATTGTTTTGTCTGTTTATTTTATGTAAATTCTTTTCATATCGTCTGATAAGCTTAATAACATTATCATTAAAAGACGAAAGAAAATCACAATATTCATACATATTTTTTAATCCTATCTAAGATTTCGGATCACATAAACCATTTCAAAGATGACAATTACTTTACAATATGTTAA